>CAJHQP010001243.1:0-123988 GCA_905132765.1 Moricandia arvensis
AACTCTGCGGATGAAATGTGCTAAAGTAATCGATCGATTGTACAATACAATCGATCGATGGAACTAAAACTCTATCATATTACCTTGCATCGATCGATTGGAGTCCTGCGACCACCAACTACACCAACCTCACCTACTTCACCTACTGCACCTACTTCACCAACTGCACCAACTCACCTTTCATTATCATGTCTGGAGCTTTTGAAAGACTTTACTGACATTTAAATAGAGGGGTTGTAACACATACCAATGTAAGAAATATGAAATGAAAAACATGTTCTTCCCATTCTCATTCTCTCTCAAATCACAAACTCCTTCTATGTTTGATCATCTGTCTAACTAGTATATTCTTCTTTGTATTACTTCCGCAATTAAGCTATTCTAACATGGTATCAGAGCCATAAGCTCCTACTTCATTCCGCAAAACCTTCTCTATCTTTCTCTTTTATTCAGCAAAACTCTTATGTTATTCTCATTCCGAAAATCATAAAAATGGAGAAGGAAAACATAATTTCCGTGACCCTTGAGGGTCCTAATTATCTCTCATGGTCAAGAGTGGCCAGAATCACCTTGGGATGTCATGGACTTTGGGACAGCCATATCATGAAGGCTGGAACTTCAAAGAGGATGGCTGAAGAAGATAGATACGTGAACAACCACAACCAATGGGTTCAAGAAGACCAACAAGCTCTGGCTCTCATCTGTAACTCCTTGTCAAAACCAATCCTGAAGATCAATTCTCACATCAAAACCGCCAAGAGACTATGGGAGAGTCTTCAAATCGCTTATGGGTGTTTATGGGAGAGTCTCCAAACCATCTATGAGAACGACCGGTTCCTCAGTTTTCTCCTACACCTAGACTCATCATTCAACACACTGATAAAGAATTTCTTTACTGGAAGAAAGATTTCATGCCTAGATGATGGTGATCCTCTCAAAGGCCAGCCGGATAAATGTAAACCCAAGGAGCAGCAAGCAATTCAAGGGAGAACCATGTATTCTGCTCACATGGGTGATTCAACTGAAGACATGTGGAGAAATCAAGTTGGTACGACCTCATCTGATGGTTTTGTGACCACTCTCATGGCTTCCAAGAAGGCTGGTACACATTCTCTTGACTCTAAACCTATCATAATAGATTCAGGAGCAAGCCATCACATGATTTGTGATAGGAACTTGATTAGTAATATCCAGCCTGCCGTAGGGAATGTAGTCATAGCAAATGGTGATAAGGTGAAGATAGAAGGGATAGGGAACCTTAAAGTGTTTGATAAGGAATCTACTGCCTTGTATATGCCTGGATTTTCATCTAACTTGTTATCAGTAAGAAGGGCTACGATTGATTTGGGCTGCCAAGTTGTGTTCAGACCAGATGAAGTTGAGTTTCAAGACCTGAAGACAGGAAAGGTCATTGGAAAAGGGCACAACCATCAGCAGATGTATCATCTTGAGAGGAATATGGTGCCAGAATCATTTATGCCTCACTGCCTGGCTAGCACCGTTAATGGCGCTGAGAACACAATATGGCATGCCAGATTGGGACATCCCCATACAAGAGCTCTAAACCTGATATTCCCTGGAGTGGTGTCTAAGAATGAAGAGTGTGAAGCCTGCATATTGGGGAAGCATTGTAGGACAGTCTTTCCACGGTCTGGCACCACCTATGAGAATTGCTTTGACTTGGTTCACTCTGATGTATGGACGGCTCCATGTGTATCAAGGGAGAATCACAAATACTTTGTCACCTTCATTGATGAAAAATCCAAATACACTTGGTTGACACTGATTCAGTCCAAGGATAGGGTGTTAGACGCCTTCAAGAGTTTCCAAGCTCATGTCTCCAACCACTTCAATGCCAAGCTGAAGATCCTCAGATCAGACAATGGTGGAGAATACACAAGTCATGCATTCAAACAGTACCTGGCTCAACATGGAATTATTCATCAAACAAGCTGTCCATATACTCCTCAACAAAACGGAGTTGCTGAAAGGAAGAACAGACACCTGATGGAGGTAGCCAGATCAATGATGTTCCACACCAATGTTCCAAAGAGATTCTGGAGTGATGCGGTGGTGACTGCTACTTATCTGATCAATAGGACTCCAACTCAAGTCCTCAAAGATCTATCACCGTTTGAAGTCCTTAACCAGACTAAGCCGGCTTTGGACCACTTACGGGTGTTTGGATGTCTCTGCTTTGTGCTGATACCAGGGGAGCAGAGAAACAAACTGGATGCCAGGAGCACAAAAGCGATGTTCATTGGCTACTCTCCAACACAAAAAGGGTATAAGTGCTATGATCCAGTAGCCAGAAAAGTTTTAATATCAAGGGATGTGAAGTTTGTGGAAACAAAGGGATATTATGAGGTGAAGAATTGGGATGATCTGAGGGACTTACCGCAATCAGAAAGAGCCACAAACCTCAGAATCATTTTGGAGAACTTCGGCATTGGCATGTCTCCAGCAACTCAAGAAACAAGAAGAAATATCCCTGAAGCTACTGCACCTGTTCCAGAAGCTGTAGTTGAAAAAGATGTGATTAATGGAAATGAAAAAAATGCCCATCCTGACCCTGAAAGGGGGAATCAACAAAAAGCTCATGATCAGGATGAGACCAAATCAGAATCAGTTCCTGAGACTCAAGATCAGGTTCTAGAAGAAACAAATGAGGCAACACCTGATCAGATACAGCCTTTGCGAAGGAGCACAAGAATCAGGCAACCGAAAGTCTACTTTAATGCTAAAGCTGTGGCACATCCAGTGAGTGCAGTATGCTCGCTTGCTCAATATCCAGAAGAACATCAAGTCTTCATTGGAGAATTGGATCAAGAGTACATCCCAAACACCTATGAAGAGGCAATGCAAGACAAAGAATGGAGAGAGTCTGTTGAAGAAGAGATCAATGCCATGATCAAGAACAACACCTGGTATGAGACTGAGCTTCCAAGAGGAAAGAAAGCCGTGACCATCAGACTCTTGCATACCATCAAGTATCTTGCAAATGGAAAGCCAGAAAGGAAGAAAACCAGACTGGTAGCAAGAGGATACACACAAGTGTATGGAGAAGATTATCTAGACACGTTTGCACCAGTGGCGAAGCTTCATACAATTCGGATACTCATCTCATTGGCAGTGAACCTAGAGTGGGATCTTTGGCAAATGGATGTAAAGAATGCTTTTCTACAAGGTGAACTAGAAGATGAAGTGTACATGAGACCACCTCCGGGAATGGAAGAGATGGTAAAACCAGGAAATGTCCTCAGACTCAGAAAGGCGATCTATGGCTTGAAGCAATCACCAAGAGCTTGGTACCACAAACTAAGCACTACATTGAATGGAAGAGGATTTGTGAAGTCTCAAGCGGATCACACACTCTTCACTCTCACCAGCAAGTCCGGGATTATTGTGATCCTAGTCTATGTGGACGACATCATCATTACTGGTAGTGACAAGGAGGGGATCAGTGCCACCAAGACATTCCTCAAGACCGCATTTGACATCAAGGATCTAGGTGAACTGAAGTACTTCCTCGGGATTGAGATGTGCAGATCAAAGGAGGGGTTGTTCATGTCCCAAAGAAAATATACTTTGGATATTCTAAAGGAGGCAGGAGATCTTGGAAGAAGACAAGCCAAGACACCACTTGAAGAAGGCTACAAGACATTGCGAGAGGGGGAGTATGAAGATACTCTATTTGAAGATGGCAAACAATATAGGAGAATTGTTGGGAAGCTGATCTATCTAACCATTACCCGGCCAGATGTTTGTTTTGCAGTAAATCAGGTGAGCCAACACTTGCAAAATCCCAAGGTTCATCACTGGAACATGGTGGAGAGAATCCTAAGATACTTAAGGGAGGCTCCGGGTCAAGGCGTATGGATGGCTTGCAACAGAAACACTGAGGTTGTTGGATACTGTGATGCAGATTGGGCTGGAGACAGAACAGACAGAAGATCAACTACCGGCTATTGCACATTCATTGGAGGAAATTTGGTTACATGGAAGAGTAAGAAGCAGAAGGTTGTGTCTTGCTCAAGTGCAGAAGCAGAGTACAGATCAATGAGGAAATTAACCAGTGAACTCATCTGGATAAAGTGTATTCTAGGCGACTTGGGAATTAAGATCACCAACCCCATGACCATGCATTGTGACAACCAAGCTGCAATACACATTGCGTCCAATTCAGTCTTCCATGAGAGGACAAAACACATAGAAGTAGACTGCCACAAGGTGAGACAAGCAGTAGAGCAGCAAGTGATCCTCCCATGCTACACGAGGAGTGAAGATCAACTGGCGGACATCTTCACCAAGGCGGCCAGCAGCAAAGTTTGTGAGTCCATTCTTCCAAGACTAGGACTCATAAACCTTCCATGTCAGTGATCCCCTCACCATGGAGTGTTCTACTCTTTTTCCTTGGCTGGGGTTTTATCCCATGAGGTTTTACCTGGCTAAGTTTTTTTAATGAGGGAATGCTTCATGATTTCCAAGCTTGACTTGTTTCATATGGTCAAGCTTGAGGGGGAGTGTTGAAGAAGAAACATGAAGAAAGGAAGCCCAATCGATCGATGGGTTTCTGCCACAAAACCCCATCGATCGATGGGAACTCTGCGGATGAAATGTGCTAAAGTAATCGATCGATTGTACAATACAATCGATCGATGGAACTAAAACTCTATCATATTACCTTGCATCGATCGATGCAGTTTTAGGGCAAAACTGCATCGATCGATTGGAGTCCTGCGACCACCAACTACACCAACCTCACCTACTTCACCTACTGCACCTACTTCACCAACTGCACCAACTCACCTTTCATTATCATGTCTGGAGCTTTTAAAAGACTTTACTGACATTTAAATAGAGGGGTTGTAACACATACCAATGTAAGAAATATGAAATGAAAAACATGTTCTTCCCATTCTCATTCTCTCTCAAATCACAAACTCCTTCTATGTTTGATCATCTGTCTAACTAGTATATTCTTCTTTGTATTACTTCCGCAATTAAGCTATTCTAACACCCATCATCTTATAAACGGATATTTTCTGGTGAAAAGTTCAAATAGTATCTAATAATACACACGAATTTAAATAGTTATGCATAATTTATAAGTTGACAACTTTACTAACTGACCCACGAACTAAACTTTTGAAGGTGTGGATAGGTTAGTAGTGTGTTGGTTACATTAGATACACAAACACTTTATTGATTAGATAGATACACATTTTTAAAAACTTTTTAACATTATATGAATCTTTTATGATACCTTAACAACAAAAAGGAGTATGTAATGCAATGATTTTACCATCTTACTTATGCTTTTTGATGAATTTTTAATTATATTATTTGTTATGAAAACATATTGATTCAATTATCATGTAAGAGAAACACAATAAAGAGTGAGCTTAGGACATAAAGACAAACCTTTCTCGCCTTTTATTTTATTTACACTTACCTAGAAAAAAACACTTTGTTCTCTCTCTCTTTCTTCTTCCTCGTTGAGTGTGTCCATGAAATAATACACAGAGAGAAACTGTAATGGAGGAAGTGGTGACGTAGTGGCCACAGTGACACACTTTGTTGATGATGGTGAACCACAATGACGACCGTACTACCAATGTTGATTCTCGTCTCCGGCAGAAAGAGCAAGATAAGCTCTTGTTCCATGACTTCCTAGGTTCCAAGACTGCCACTTCAGCTACCACTTCCATGTCTGACCACATCTTACCACTGGATAAGGCAGCTAAACTAGAGACAGCTCCCGCTTCCTCCGCCGGTGGACGTGGCGGTCTTTCATCGACATCCGATCTTGGTTCTTCTCTCTCTCTCTAGATGCTTTTTGATGAAGTGTGCTTCTACTGATGTGGTTTAAGATGATTCCTCTGTATGTTTAGGGTTTCTATCTGCAGAAAGTTCAAGACTTTTTACATAGATTCGATCTGGAGTGTAGATGATCTTGGTAGTTAGTTTTAAAGGTGGAAACTTTTCGTCAAATTCATTTCTGATTAGATCTCATAAGTATACAAACTAGAACATCTTTGGTTTGTGAGTGTTTTTATTGTCTTGTTTCCTTACTTCCCTTTACTTTTAGTTTGAAAAACTTATGAACATGAACATCGTTTTTGTGTGAGCATGTGGCTGATTAAGCTCTAGTAGTGAAGAACACAGTCTCTCTCTTCCTGTCAGTCCAACCATAATGTCTCTGGTGGATTAGTTGGGACATTGGTAGTGAATTTGAGTGACGAGTTTGGTGGGTCATACCCATTTGAGGTTGTGATGCTTTTCATATGAATTGGCCTTCTTTATTGCCTCTCTCTTTCCTTGTGTTCCTACTGCAGTGTGATGTGCTTATCTTGATTTTATCTTTTGATTAGTTGAGAGACAAGGTAGTGGTGGGGGGAGTCATCTTGATGGGATACAATTGTTTGGACAAAGAAGAGAAGTTTCTGGCTCAATCATGAGCAATCGATTTTCCGGAAACAAAAGAAGCAACTCGGATTCACACATCACTACTCAAGAGCACCCAGAGGCTCTGCATTGGTCCAAGGTAAGATAAACCAGAACCTACATAACTTCACCATGTTCACAGCTTTGTAGAACTCAAGTTTTGTGATATGTCATTGTCAAAAACTAGTTGCTAAGAAGCGGACCTGGAAGCCATTCCATGCATGTGGCGAACCAGTCTCCACGCGGAGGACAGATCAGTCATTTGCTTCATCAGCTGTCTTCAAGCAGGTTCAAGGATGAAAACGTGGGAACATCAGTTATCACTCAGACAGCTGCAGATGAAGGCTCGCGAACTGGGATGAAAGGTCCCCGTATCATGAGTTCTTTTACAATGCCAAACCCGAGCAAAGTCGAATGTATTACCCCTTCAGGGTGAGTTGGCTTCTAGTGATGTCTCTAGTGCTTTGTCTTCAATTCATTTCAACACACATCGTTTGTATTTGCAGTACCTGGAGTCGGAAAGATTTGACTTCGAGTACTAAGCAGATGACTATCTTCTATGGTGGTCAAGCTCATGTCTTTGATGATGTTCACCCAAACAAAGTAATTCTCTATCTCTTGCTTACCGCTTACATATTCAGTTTACATGAAACGTTATGTTTTTTGCAGGCAGATGTTATAATGGCTTTGGCAGGATCAAGCGGGGGCTCATGGTCTACCGATTTGTCTCATAAACTGAAGACAAATAACAATACAAGCGACGGTCCATACAAAGTAGGACAAATGTATGAAGGAGGCAGCTCTAGAGAAACACAGTGTTTGGCCCCGGAGATTCGCGCAAGGCCGGTTCATCATCAAGACACCACCTCCAGTGTCCGTCACAGGATCTTTACACAACCAGGTAGTCACCATCAGATTTATTAAAGAAAATCAGATTTCAGCAGAAACTGTAGCTACCATCTTACAAATACATGTGTAGTAGAATAAAGCAAGTCTCATGTTGCAATGCATTGTGACTTTACAGAAGAATTTTCAACTGTTCTAAGTTTTGTCTTTTTTTGTTCATGCGCTATACGAGTTGCAGGTCAAGTACATCAAGGAAGCATCATCTCAAGGAGAGGGGATACCAGAGATCCGGTTCACATATTAGATCCTGAAAAGAAGCCACATGATTACGTCTGAATATGAGATGATGAATGTGACTTTCTTTTAAAAGCTGTCATTTGTTCGACTTAATAGCCATTTACAATGTTATTAATGTGCCTTTCAAGGTTTGTATTCAAACATATCTTCCTCAATGATTAGAGTATAATAGTTTTCCATAGCTAATATATAACCCAATTGGTCAAGCATTCCTGCTGTTTAAGGCTGAGCATATATGGATACAACATATCACCCATGTCTAAATCTAATATGGCTCTACTCTGCTTTAGGGTAACTCAGAAAGGAGAGTCATTGTACATCACCTTATTCAATCCCTTCTTTCGAGACAGAGGTGTTGCTTAAAGCAGACACTTGGCTCCTCAGCCTGTCATTTTTAGTACATTCTTCCTGTAATTGAGAATTTTGGCACTATATAAGTAGATGACTCAGGAGTTGAAACGCTTAACAGTACCAATTGTTTCTTCTTTTGTGCTAACCTGAAAGGCTCTTAGTACAGTATAGCATTTTCTTTGCTCTGCAGCTGCAGCAGTATACTTTTCTTTTGAAGCATCACAGCGCCTCTGCTCTTCTTGAAGCCCAAGTTGTACCTTTCCTAGCTTCTGCAGTTATGACAAATCATGTAACAAAAGTTATGTAAGTTGGGCTAGGTTCATGTTTGGCGCCTAAAATCATGCAGCTAAATGAATAAGACTCAGATAACCTGTTGGATTCCTTTCATGACTCCTTCCATTGAATCAATTAGCTTCACGCGGCCAGCAGGAGTACCAATCACATCTTGAAACTACATTCAAGTCAAGGGTTAAAAAAGAAGAATGGTATGAATGAAAGCTTTGACTCACCAAGAGAGATACTAAAAGGAGAAAGCAGAAACGTAAACCTAGCCTTTCTTAACGAGAAGCACGTTATATCTAAAGGTATAACGTAACGATTTGATGCAAACACACACAGAAACTAACTAAACAATAATGCATGTTTTACCTGCGAACCTATTGAATTCAGTAATGATATCTCCTTTAGCATCAAGTCTTTTATTTCTAAAAGAGCATTGTATGTCCCATAGAGCTTCCTAGTTTGTTGAAGTTTCTCCTGTTTATAGTAAGAAATTGAACGTCCAGGTTCGTCAATCAATAAGCTTACAAGTTCATTTTCAACAAATCCGCAAAGCTACAAGGCAAATATAAATCTGACAATTCGAACCTGAATACAAACATTCAGCTCTGAGAATCTTCTTTCATACCTGCACGGAATGAGATACTGGACTTTAGTGTGCAGCAAAAGAGAAACTAGCCATAGTAAAACATGATTCCTAAAAGCTATAGGCAAAGCAATTTGACTCTTAACATGATGATTCTATAACTTTACAACATAACTAAAGATAATGGCTCATCAAAACAGAGGGAGTGGGGCTATATCAGATTCATTGTTGTGATGAAAGGGTTTCAACGCCAAGTAGTACTCACTAATACAAAGTGCTAAATAATACAGGGCATCATCTTTAAAGTAAGTAAGAGCATACTGGAGGAGTTCAGATTGGCATGGTACATCATCAATCTGTCGCTTCAGAGACACTATCTCTCTTAGCGTTGCTGCAAGATCCTACAGTGAAACAAAGGGGAAGCAACAATAACATTCTTTGAAAAACATCGGAGAAACCTGAATCTCATCCCAAGATGTCTAGCACAAAAAGAGTACCTTCTTTGCTGAAGTCAGATGATCCAGAGACTGAACAACCAAAACATCTAAATCTTCCTCAGAAATCTCACCATCAGACCCCTTTGAAACTCTCTCCTCCAAAGCACAAACTGCATCTTCTAACGCAGAACGCCTAGTATCACAATTAGACCGGACTTCAGCTTCCTGTTTTTCTAATTCCTGTGAATACCTATAACTAATGAGTTCCACACACATAGCAAAGCTACTCACAAAACAGTAATAAAAAAAAACATGAAACCAACAAACACTTCATTCAAGTACCTTAAACGATCTGAAAAGAGGTAGCAACTCCTCCTGGACTGAAACATCAACACCTTGAGCGTTTATTCTTTCTCTCAGAAGCTGCAGCTTATCCTTAACATCACATTTTCTCTGATTCTAAGTTACAAACAGCAACAAAGTAAATAACTGTCATGGTCACAAATCAAAGAACACCAGTGTAATAAAAACTAGAAAGCAACAGACTCACCTGTTCTTTCACTTTAGCACTCAATTCTCTTATGGACGCTTTTAGATTTGTCACCATATCACCTGAAGAACAAACCTGTGGTTAACAGAGCATTATCAGAATTTTCCTAATTTTTAAACAGATCAAACAAAGCATCGAACTTTTTTTACAAAAAAAGTTTGCTTCTTTCATCAAAAATAGACAACCCCCAAATCGAGGAATAAACGTTCGTGCTAACCTCTTCACTGCTATCTTCTTTTCCCATCTTCGAGTGGATTCGTCAAAGAAGGAGAAAGAGTGTTCCTTTATAATCCGTCAAGCTTCCACGCAGCTGTAACGATCTCAGAAACGACGGAGGCAAGAGAAAGACGACTCTTTCCGGCATATAACAGAGATGCACTTTAACTTAAGCCATCTCCAACCCAAATACTATTTTAATGTCAACTAGCCTTTAACCCGCGCGCCCGCGCGGATGTTATTTTTATTATCAAATATTTTAAATAATTTAGTTGATATAATTGTATATAGTTGGAATTTAATATTCGATATTCATTATCCGAATCGGGATCCACTCTTATCCATTCCGAAAAACGGATATTCAAGGATCCGAATCGGGATCCGGATAGTGATTTTATGGATTCGGCGAATTTGAGTACAAATCCAAATAGTAAAATTTTAAGTATGGATATTCGGATATAGGTATAGATCCGGATATTAAATATTTTAAATTTAATTATATTTTTATCTGTATATTATATATATTTTTATAAGTAAAATATATTTTTATTAAATTTTAATGATTTTAAGTTTTTTAAAATAATAATTTTAAATAGATTAAATAAATATTTAATAGATAATTTTTTATTTTTTAATTTAAAAAAACAGGTTTAGATATCGGTGGGTATTCAGTCGAATATCCTAATCCTGAATATCCAGAAAGCTTAAATTCATTGTATTTGGATGATACATTGTATTATACTCCCTCCGTTTCTGAATAAGTGTCACTTTGACACTTTTCACGGAGATTAAGAAGTATGTATAATAGACTAATATATCCTTATTTAATGTATGATTAATTAAATGAGAATGATTTAAATAAAAATCTATTGGCTATTCAAAAGGGTAAAAATTAGATTTAATGTACAAAATTGCATTGGGATTGTAGAGTGACACTTTTTTTGAAACAAAATTAAAAACCTAAAGTGACACTTATTATGAAACAGAGGGAGTATGGTGATTAAATTAAAAAATATGTGTTTGTTGTGTTTTATTTTATTTTGTTAAGAATTAATATTTAGATGTTTGGATGCAAGGATAATATCAATGACATTCTTTGTAAATATTAGATAGAATTAAGGGGAATTTCCTATTTGTACTCCTCTTTTAATAGATTAAGATATTACACCATTTTAATATGATTTTAGTATCAAAATGTTTTTTCATTTCCAACCATAACACATTAATATTATTATTAGATCAAGACAAACCAATTAATATTATTATGGTTTTCAAAATTATTTTTTTGTATACACTTTTTTTATGTTTGTTTAGTAATTATTTGGTAATTTTAGATATATTAAATTCAATTTAGGAAACACATAAACATTTATGATAAGTAAATTTAAGATGATAATTATATGACAGTACAATTTATTTGTAAATTTGTAAAAGTAAATATATTTTATTAAATTGCTTAAATTTTAAAATACTGAAAAAGGTGTAGGTATTCAGTTTAGAAATTCAACCAAATTTGAAATAATTGAAATTTTCATTGAATTATTTATATGACTTCGATGAAATGATTATTTGTTGACTTGTACTTTTAGATTAGACCAAACATAAGAACACAATTGTACTCACATGTTACTTACGTTGCCACGTTTGTGTATCCATTTCCAGTTCTATGCAACTTAGGCAAGAAATTAGACTTTGACTTTTGTGTTTTAAATAAATAAATGGCATAAAACTTTCACGTCATTATTAAGAAACTAAGATTACAACAGTTTCCAATTAGGTCAGATCATACAACAGCAGCATTGTTTAACCATCTTGGAGAAAGACTATCGTGAGATGGACGATAAAATTGTCAGAGAAAAAAGAGCTACAAAGGTTAAAAAGAACACCCCTCCTTAAGAAGAATAACACCTAGAACATAAACGAACATGTCCTTCTCTCTCACTTCCACAGCTTCACAAGCTTGTCGTGACTAGCTGATGCAACCAATCCCGTTGCAGTTGAAACCGCCAGTGACGCAATCAGCCCTTCGTGAGCAGGCAATGTCATTGTCTTGTTCTGTGTCATGTTCCACAGTTCTAAAGACTGCACATACAAAGATTGTAAAGTTCAGATCTTCTGGATCAAAATGACAATTTATTCAACACACACACACATACATACACATGAGTCATGACATCAAGTTTTACCTGGTAACAACCAACTACGAGTAGAGAAGGGTAAGTCGGATGGAAAACACAAGACTGGAACTTGTTTCCATTGCAGCTTAGCTCATGAACACATTCTCCTTCATTACCTGTCCCGAACGTCCAAACTTTTACCATATCTTCACTAACCGTTGCCAAGAAGTCACCAGAAGAATCCCAGCAGATTGAGTTTATCTGATTAGTATGGCCCTGTACAGAGGAATAGGTAAACAGTGAATCTTTGTTTTTAGATGCTCTCGTAGATGTATCACACAAAACAAGCATCCATCACACAATATCGAAAAAGATAAGTCTTAACACTAAACCTGCAAAGAGTGTCGACAAGCTTGTGTTTCAACATCTAGTACAGATACAACATTTGCTGACGAAGCAGCGAGATACTTTCCAACACGTGGTTGGAACCTCGTCTGAATGCTACCACCCTGTGAACAAAAAAAGGTGAAACTAAATGTAACGAAATAAAAGCAACATGTCGGCATTGAAGAGACAAAAGAAGATGTACCTTGTACACTCTTGAGCAAGTTCCATTGTTGATGCTCCAGTACCTTATCTCCCCGTCATTGTCACAGGAACATATGAGATCATCCTTGTTGGGATGGAAGTCAACTGACGTAACCATAGAAGAATGTCCGCTGAAATTACGAAGGGAGTAACCTTTCTGCAAAGTAGATACACAAACCCCTTAAGAGATCACAAACATATCCAAGTATAGTGAAATCATTAGCCTTCAACTTACATTATCAGCATCCCAAACCCTGACAGTTTTGTCAAATGAAGAAGTTGCAAGCCGAGGCAGGTTCGGACTAAAACGAACATCTGTTATCATAGCTGTGTGCTCCTCAAGGGTGGTCTTCGGTTTCATAGTATCAGTATGCCATAGTACAGCCTGCAAAAATGGACCAAAGCCAAAAGACGCTATTAAGTTTTAGAAACGCCACAAGACTCAATGGATGATTCCTGCCTTTTACCTTTTTGTCATGTCCGGCACTAGCAAGCAATTTTCCATCCAATGAGAAGTGGCAACATGAAACTTTGCTTGTGCTCGCACGTACTGAATTGACTTCCGCAAACGTGAAACCTGGTGAAGAGGAGGCATCATTGTAGTGATTGAGAAATATTGTTGTTATTGTTTGAATAATGTTTGAGTGGGGCTAAAACACACACCTTTACTAACATCCATACACCGTCCAACAGTGTCTCGTTGATCACCATCCTCATGGGATAAAAAAGACTCAACGTTGTCGTCAAGTGACCCATCTTCCACAAATCGATCCATATCAGCCTGCAAAACAGCCAACAAATTGATGATACTAATTCATACTGATATGTGCACTCTTATTAACAGTTTTAAAGATACTCACCAGCTGATTTGATGGAGATGTAAGAGTCCCAGCTCCGTCAGTGCCAAACATAATTACTCCTTTGGAGGAACCACCACCATGAGGCAGATTAGGCATTGAAACCGCATCTCCAGGAGTATGAGTTGAAGGTGTAGAAGGTGCTGAGCTCGGTGATGGCCCCGTAGTATTGGCTGTTCCTGTACTATTAGCTGGCCCAGAAGACGAAACAGGTTGCTTTCTTTTCCTCCCAGTTTGATTCTTCAATACCTTCAATTAAATGCAAAAATATTTTAGAAAATCAACCTCAGACTCACCAGAAACTAAAATTTTATGTAACAGATATCACTGAAACATGAACTAGGAAAAAGAAATAAGAATCTAAGAACAGACCTGTTCATTTCCTCTAAAAGAATTTGACATGCTACCATCCATCGTAATACTACCAGCCCCTCCCAGTTTATCTTGTTGATGAATGTTGTGATTTGAACTCTGTGATTGCTGATTAGAAAGGGAGTGCTGATTAAGTTGCTGTGGCTGTGCTAGATTCCCACCACCATGCTGTTGATGCTGCTGCTGCTGTAAAAGAGCCATCTTTAACTACAAAGCATACGCAGTTATTAACGCACTCGCCTTTGAAAATGAGCAGGGATTACAACATCTTTGTTCCAATTTATCAAACAAATACTCAACGAGCTATAATTCAAAGTTGCAAAACTTTTATACAATATTTAACTCACCTACTTAAGATTTGTAAAAGATAAGACAAGGCATACCTTTAGTAGCATGTCGGTGTCTCCACGAGGCAAAAGAGAACCACCAGGTTGCAAAGACGATCCAACATTAGGTAGCACATCCCCCACAGAACCCCCAAGGCCATCCTTTCCGAGGCTCATGCTCCGGTTGTTCAATAGCATTTTCAGTCTTCTGTTCTCTTCATTGACGGATTGTGAATTTAGATTCTGTTGAGCCAGCATGAGCTGTTGCTGATGTTGCGGAGTCAAAATGTTGAGGTTGTGAAAAGACTGTGGAGACTGCATAAATGGTTTTTGCGGCTGAAGAAGACCAGAACGAAGCTGATCAAATCCCTAAATCAGGAAAGAAATCAACAGTCAAAACAAAAAAGGAAATTCCTTGGAGATAAGAGAGAACGAGCCACTAAAACAAATGGATAGATAAATCTTACTGTGAGTGGCCACCCTTTAAGTGTAAGGTTGTTGCCTTGGTTTGAACCTGAAACAGGAAACAAGCTAAGCTCAGAATCAAGTTTAAATACTATTACTACATTTGCCACGCTTGCCCTACTGAAATGATATCTTCAGGATCGAAAACCTACCAGGAATTCCAATCAAGGACCCTTCTGGAACAGTAGTTCTGGGAGTGAGCACAGTGTTAATGTCACTTTTCATATCCTAATTACAAATAAGCCCAGCAAGAAATTAGCTAACAGTAAAATTCTACGAGGGAGTAGACGCAACATAGATTCAATATTACATACCACCGCAGACCCAGGAAGTTGCTGGTTTCGAGCTTGAACCTGTGGAGACATACCACTGCTTGCACCATGTAACACTTGCCTGAGATTCACCGGCAAACATTAGCACAAGAAATGTCCAGTTTATCCTAGGCGAGGTAGCAGACAATAAAAGTGGAAAAAATTAAGGCAAAAAGGATGAGAACAGCACCCTGCAGGCTGTCCGGAAGCTCCAGCGGATTTCAACATCGATGCATGATTTGGATCCAACATTTGCCCACCATTGTCCCCGAAGCGCTGTAGCCAATGGAAATTTGAATTGTAACATTTGATGAAACTAAGGTGTAGCACAAACAAGAGATGGAAACGGAAACACATGCCTAAACTAACCTTCATAGCAGCCTCATCTAAGGAATCCCTCTGAGTAGGTATTTTGATCCTCTCCTCGTATGCCTTATTATTTGCTAAGGCACTCCCAGACCCAGGATTTTGCCTCATAACTGGGTCGCTGTTATTACCAGCAAGTCCATTTGCTGATCCATTTGCAAGGTGGGATCCATCTCTCCTCTGTGGCTGCTGTTGCTGCTGCTGCTGTTGCTGCTGCTGCTGCTGTGGTGTTGGCTGGTGTTGGTGTTGAGGCGCTGGCTGCTGCTGCTGTTGCTGCTGTTGTTGGTGCTGTTGAGAAGGTGCTTGGTTTTGATGTTGTTGCTGGTGTTGCTGCTGCTGTTGTTGCTGATGATGATGTTGCTGTTGCTGCTGCTGTTGTTGTTGTGCACGTTGCAACAAGAGTTGTTGCATTTGTATCTGCTGTTGTTGTTGTTGCTGCTGCTGTGAGACCTGTGGGTGTTGAGATTGTTGCAATAGCTGGTCTCGCGCTTTCATCGTCTGTGTCTGTAAAAAAAATGCAAACAATACCCATATATCAATATACAACTCCTAAATCTTCTCTTCAAACACAAAGGAAAGGAGAGAACACAGTTCAACTGTATGTAAGCAATCAAGCTACTAGCTAACTCTATATGACTCACTGAACAGAGACAAACTGAAAAAAGTGTAAAGGATACCTCAATGTAAGATGCAGCAACCTCAGAATGTTTGTCATTGGTCCTAGCAATAAATATATCCCAGAAGACAGACCACCACTCAAACAGAAATCCACCAGGTGCGTCAATAGCTACAAAAACAATCCAAGAGGAATGGGAAGTTTCATTAGGAAACAAAGGACTTTTATCAGAATCGTAGTTCAAAAGGGTTAAAGAAGATTCTGATTTCTTACCGACTGGATCCGATGAAACTTTTCCTTCAGCTTGGAAAGCCTGAGCTGTAGCTTTCAAATCTCTTTTAACCAGGTAGTCATGGATGTAAACATCCAGCCTGTTATACACCCCCAAAATGTTATTCAAAGCAGCAACGCAAAGAACACCCACAATATATATATAACACATCAAGATAGGCCTAAGAGAGAATCTCAAGAAAGGCCTAGGAGAATAACATATGTCCTAGAAACAAAACCATCCAGTCAGTAGGAGAAACACAAGAACTGTTGTGTTAATAATCAGGAAACTTTCATGATGGAGCTTTTAAAAGTAAGACTTGCATACTAAAAAGAAGAGTAAATCTGGAACAGTAACAAATTGAAACCTGATGACACAAGAGTCAACCAGAATTGAATAAACCAAAACAAAAACAAAATCCAGAGATTCTCAAGGCCCTTGAAAGTGACTGAAAGCACAAAGAACTACACTTTGGCCAAAACATGCAAATCTTACCAAAAGAAAAAAGTCCCCACAACAACAAAATCTAGCAGGAGAGCCTTCTCAGAACAAGAAACAAAAAAATCGGCAAAAGTAACGGAAAAAATAAGCAAAGAATGCCAAAGGAGAAAAAGCTGAACAAATGCTACAAGCTATGGTCTTCAGATCAAGTATAATACGCAAAGTTAAGGACTTTATAAAAGGTATGGAGGAGAACACACAAACCCTAGAATCAAACTGTAGCTTAAATGCATTCGAACCCTAGAAACAAACGAGCAAAACAATTACACACAGAATCTAAAAACCTAAACACAAAATTAAAGACTTTCCAGTAAGGAATCAGCACAAAGATCAAAATTAAAAAGAAGGACTCACATTTTATCAGCTTCCCAGTTGGTCTGAGACATCTCTTTTGTTCTGAAACAAAACAAAAACCCCACAAAGACAAAGTTTGTTTCGAATGTCAGATGTAATAAACCAATAATGATATCTGAGCAGAAAACCCAATAATAAAAATCAAAACTTTTGACCCCTTTTTCACCTGATTTTCTCCAGAGACTAATAAGATTAGCACTTGAAACAAGCCAAAGCAAAATCAAAACAGAGACTTAAAAAGACGAGAGAGGGAGAGAGAGAAGTAAAAAAGGAAAGCCTTTGAAGAATATCTTTGCTCTGACTACAAATAAGAAAGTATAATTATTTTTATTTTTTACTGTAATTAATGGATGTACATAACGAAATTTATGTAAAAGTCTTACTTATTGATGGAGAAAAATATTAATTATTTTTATTACCTAAACAAAATGTTGACTGATAAATAGAATTTTTATTTGAAATAAAAAGTAGTTTCCATGTCAGTTGTTTTGGGTGGATGGAATTTGCAGAAGATATATACAAGAAGGTAGCTTTGTTAAATTACTACTATACCCTCATGGTGTTGTATATTTTACGTGACCTATCACGCCTGTGTCAAAGTACTTTTGCTTTTATAATAACAAAATTAATCATTTATAATCAATAAATGACGCCAAATGTCTTTTCTTATTTTTACGTTTTTCACTCTTTTTATTTGTCTTATTCGGTGTAGATCTTGTGGAATCATAAACTTAGATTCATGTAATTTTAAGACTAACCTATATAAATCGATTAGAATATAATACGTTTGTGCTCTATAGTAGTGTTATAAAGTGTAAGATAACTACTGAGTATAGGGCTTGTTAGGTTACTTCTAAAAACAATTGTGGTTTTCTAAAGTTTTGTTTTTAAAAAAACAGAGTAGTAAGAGTATTATTAATCATAGCACTCTATTTGGATTGTTTTCCTTTTGAGTAAATCTCTGAGATAACTTTTTTTTGAAGTTTTTATCATAAAATTAATTTTCAACAACAAAATAACTAAACTAGCCTTTTTTATTTTTAAAAAATAAATATTTTTTTTATTTTTTTCAATTTTAAGCTTCACTCCTAAAATTTCACTCCATAACTCTAAACCTTAAGTTTATATTAGTTAACCCAAGAGGTATAAATATATATTTACACCATTTAATAAAAGTTATTTTGATCTTTTTTTAAGGTTATTTTTGTGACAAAAATATTTTTAAATTTATCTTAGGATGTTTTTTTTTCTTTTTTTTAGGGTGAATTTGTTTTTAGTAAAAAAAAATAAAAACAAACTAATCACGAACCACTACATGTTAGTGGAACCCGCGAACAGTACGAGAAGTGGTGTTTAATTTGAAATTTTAAGAAATGGTGTTTAGAGTGTGTTTAGAGTTTTGATGGACCCTCACATTAAGTACCCCTCTAAGTACTATGGATAATCATGTTCTAAAGTTCTAAAATGTAAAATAAGTGCTTAGTAAAATTCTAAAACTGTTTGACTAGTGTGAAGATGCTTAAAAGACTATTTACTCTACAAATAGAGGTGTGTGAAAATCAACTGTTTTACTGTTGAATTGGATCTTATCCAATCGTAGAACAAATAATGGTGTACAATTATCAATTCATCATTGAAACTCATACGGTGACTATGACTAGTTGACTACGACGAGAATTCACTTATGATGGTATAGGCAAGTCAATCTAAAAATATTTAAGTGAATTAAGAGTATATAATCTTATTTATTTTGAGTTTGTTTAGTCAATTAACTATATGTTTCTTTGTTACCTTAGTCAATAACTCAATATTGACCCATCTTTGAAAGTAGTTTGACTGTAAGCCCAACACTAGCTCTCAAGTCCACGAGACAAAGGCCTTATTCTTTTGTTCGGGCCTTACAGAAGGAGGCAACTTCAAGCAGCGGCTTGCTTTTTCTAGGTTACATCTAAAAGCAGTTTAAAACTGTTAAGACACTGAACAACCATGAGTTCAATAAGTCAGTTCTACATGCACGATCCCAAGAGATGACTCCTATAAACAAACAAAGAAAAGCTGTCAACAGAAGGCAAGATTAGAGAGGGGAGATGTGTTGTATTGTAGCATACTTGCAAGAAGATTTTGCGCACGAGAAGATGAATAATCAACATGGGCTCGTAAAGCAGAAGGAAAAAAACTGAGATAAGCTGGACGAAGAAGATAAAGTCAAAGGGGCCATGAAGAAACCAAGTACAATATGTTGAGTTCCATGGATGTTTAAGGTGACAAGATGGTAGAATAGTCCTGGTCTATTAACCCAAGCAATGAGAAAAAAAAATATATGGGGCTATACTTCTTTTCCATCTACATACAAGTGCCTAGTATTGTTGTTCGATCCACCATTTGGGGTCCTGGGGATGCATTATATCATCAAGACAAGCCTGAGTTTGAGTTTAAGTACTTGGCCATTTTACCAAAACTTGTCCATCCTAAACCTTAGAGAAATCAATAAGGTGAAAGAAAAGAAGGTGAGACTTGTATATAGTTACTTCTTATTAACCTCGTATGCAACTTTACAACTTTACAACTTTACAACTTGTAGTTGATCTTAAAATTGTATGTTACGATTAAAATTGTGTGGTTAGTATAACAGAGCTACTATTTATTTAGCTTTTCGTTTGACCTTAGTAAATTTACGGTCAAATCATACAGTTTCACATTTTTCGGAAATATGTGTGATAAAATGCAGATATTTTTTTAGTATGCATTTTATTCATGTGTAATAAAATGCATATGTTTTCTAATATGCATTTACCGTCATACTTAGCAAATCTAGCAGTTCAAAATTAACAGTTGCAATTAAAATGCACATGTTGCAGTAAAATGAATAATAATATTGATAATTCTGAACTGCAAATCTTCAAACATGAATTGGAGAATTAGAGTCTCAACTGAAGAATCTCAACGAGTTTCTTCGCCTCTTTAAAATTTATATAAGTCTTCTTATTGTAGTTTCTTATTGTAGTTTCGTTTATCGCCTAACCATTGAGTTTACCCTCGTTTTTAACTGTCTAAAACCGTTTAGCTTTTAATGTAATATAAGTGTTTGTTCTTAAAAAAAAGGCCACTGGAATGGGCATGGTTGAAGATACTAAGAAATAAAAAAATGGGCGTAGCAATCTAAGAGTCAAGTTGGATGAAGTATGCAGATTAAGCAGAGGACACGACATGTCTATTCTCATGAAAGCTTTGCTTTTGTCATCATATATGTACACATAAATACAAACTTCAATTTTCGCCTCGCACGGTTTCTCAAGTTTCACATATATGGCTACATATAAGACGTGAGTAAGAGAATTGCATTTGTTTCTTTGCATGGCAAATCCCCATGCACCTTGTTTCTTTTTGTTTTATTTGGTTTTTATATCATTTTCTAGTATCTTATACCAGCTGCATCTTATGTGTGCAGCGGGCTGATTAGTACAAGTGCATGCCAAGTTAAGAGTGCAATAGGGAAGGTACGGTTTCTCGGATCATGAGTATTTATCTCGATTCTAATTCCCCCTCGTGGTCCATAGGACCATACCTTATTCTTACATCACTATTACATATTTACATTTTTATCAAACATGACAATTGTATACGTATATATGCATTTGGATGATTCTAAAACATAGTTGGTAATTTTACTCGTTCTGTCTCTTGTTTATTTGTCAATGTCCCCTACTTGTTACCAATAGAAATATTCAGTCATTAATCGATGGAGATGTATGAGCGTTTCGATATAAGCGAAATGAGAAGAACATTTTTATATTTTTTTATTTTGAAACGAGAAGGGCATAGATCCTAGTGTCAATATATATGTGACAATACATACAATAATAAATTCATGACATGAATACGAATTTGAAACAAAATGGATAAAGTCATTAGTGTCATGAAATTAACTAAAGTAGGAAGGAATGATCTAAAGAAATAAATGTCATTAAAAAGGGATAACATGTTTAGAATAACAAGTTATCTAGGTTATGTGGTATTTTGAATAAATAATTGTATGTCTATTTTGTTAATTGCAAAACAATGATTCATTGTTCCCTCAACCTCTTATAGTTTTGTTTCTTAGTTTTAACTTAAATTTATTAATGTTTTTTGCATGTGTAAGTGAGTCTGAATTGTTTAAAGAATTTTGTTACTAATAAAATAAGTTTTTCTTAAATTTGAATAAAAAATTTGTTACTAACAAATTTTTTGGCAAAAAGAAAAAAAAACAGACTCTCTTACACGTGCAAAAATATGAAATATGCTTTTACCAAAAAATATAAAATATGTTTTTACCAAAAAATATAAAATATGTTTTTACCAAAAAATATAAAATAGGATGATCAAGTAAATAAAGTATCTACTATCTAGTAGCACTACATACTGAGATCGATTAAAAAAGTGGTTAGTATCATTTGCTCACACAAACACAGAAAGTTACTTTGCTAGTAGCAAATCTTAACCGTAGTTAAAACGGTAAACCTCATAAAAGCAATAAAAGAGCGGTGACACACTTAACATGCAAAGAAAAATGTCAAATCCATCATGAAAATTGACAGTGCCTGCAAAATGGTCAGTAAGTCCCTAACCATATAATAATAAAATAAAAAGTGACGTAAGTGTCTGAGCATAGTTAACGTAAGGTGTGCATGGATGCGTGTCAACGTTTCTCGACTTCAATGCCCTCAAATAACGTTGAATGTTTTCAATAATTAATTGCTTCGTTTTTTTCTTTCAACAATTGCTTAGTTATTTGATTTATTTACTCATAATCTTTTGTAAAGGGTTTACATATTCGCTTCTTACATTGTAAAGGTGTTTGTAAACGAAAATTATGAGCCAATCCTATCCAAAGTTAAATTAAAAAGGTAACAAAAATAAGTCTGAAATGAATCAAATTTAGAGATATCAGTGTCGTATTTTATAAAAAGGTTATAAAACTTGCAGAAATAATTTGAAATTATCTAGATATAATGTTATCTATCGCATTTCCTTTGGAAACTAATAAACATGTGATTTTTGGGGAATTTTTAAAAATACCACTTTCTTTATATTACTTTTCATTTTTTATCTTCATTAAAGAGATATTTTTAAAAATATCATTTTAAGGGTATTTTTTTTTAAAATTAATTAGATTCCTAAATTTTACATTTCTAAACTATACATCACCCAACACCATCTCTTAACTCTAAACCCTAAATTTTAGATTAATTAATCTGAGGGATATAAGTGTATTTTTTCCTTTTAAAAACAAAGGTAAAAGTGATTAAAATATTTTTAAAAAATGGTATAACGAAAAATGGTATTTTTGATAATTTCTGGTGATTTTTTCTTTGATAACAGGCTTTCTAAAATTAAATGTGTGGTGTTTGTTTATTGAAACGGATAAATGATATGGAGAATTATATAATGTTAATTAATAAATTATAAGCAGTTAATAAATCTATGTATATTTTCCCGTTGCTTAATTTCGATCACTACAATTTATCAAAATGATAGGTTCAATCAAACATTGTTTTGTATCAAATATAAATGGTTTTGTCCGGACGAGGTAGTCCAAGTGGTAAGGGACGGGCTCTGGTGGCTACCACCATCCGGGTTCGATCTCCCACCCATGCGGAAACTACCGCGCCTCGCTCTGGACACCCGAGGTCTGGGCCCTTGCTTTCGGTCCAGTTTGAAAACCCTCTCAGGTGAAGTTCGCCTCAACCTGACCGGGCCCAGGGGGAATGACCCACTCTAAGTGGGGAACCCCCTGGATTATCAAAAAAAAAAAAAATATAAATGGTTTTCTTTTGTTTAAATCTTCCTCATACGTGGACGTGGTTGTACTCTGCTTCTAGCAAATAGTTTGCAAACAGCCATTACTCCAATAGTTAAAGAAAGAAAAATCATTCCTCCAATAGAAAGATACTGAGTCTCTGACTATATAAAACTTATACACGTAAACAAAACAAAAGTCATTACTCCAATGATCCATCCAGATGTGAATGCAGTGACGATTTGCTTAAGTCATGTGAGTGAATGAAGTTGTATACTTTGGGTAAAACTGCTTAAAATGAAACCCTAAAAAGACAGTTATCATTTATAATAAACAAAAACGTGCATGTGTATGTGAGTTCTCTCTCGTGACGGCAAAGAGATAGAGAGAGATGGATCAATTTCACTGAAAGAGATCGTCCATGGGGTGGTCGCAGAAGAGTGTCAGCTCTCTATCTCGATTATCATTTCAGTGACAAATCAGTGCCCACCTTCCTTACGTCTGTATCTCTCTTTATGTATACAAACCTCTTTACATATCTATTTGTCTTTCTTACGTAAATGTGACACTTAAATATATACACAAGTTTTAATTTCCATTAGATGTTGACTTTAACGTTTTTCACATTTGGTGCCACCTCAATTAGATTTAAATGTGTTGGTGTAGCTTATATGTTTTGGGATGTGACTATAAGAATGATCTGTTTTCATTAATCAGTTACTAACAAGTAACAATTAGATTTAGAACCAATGGTGATAGTCCAGTGGCGTTTATGGAAAAAAAAACTCAATAAGGTAAGAGTACGCAATTGTTGTGGGCATCATAAGATTAGTCGGTTGATCTCGGTCGCCGGACTCTCACGATTATTAAAAAAAACAATTAGGTTTAGATATTTTGGTTACAGTTCTTTTAATTAAGAGTTCTTATGAACCATATATGAGACAAGAAAACACTCATTTATTTCGTTAAGGACAAGAGAAGACATTGTTAACTAACCTGGCTAATTAACCACATCTGTAAAAGTTTATTTCCTCAATTTACAACATGCAAAATTAGGTAGTAATTGTTTATTTTTAAACACAAAGATTAAGATTTAGAGATAAGGACAAGACTAGAGCTGCATCTATTCTTGATGGACCCCTTGATCTCGTCTCTCCACTGGTCAGCTATTTCCCCAGCAATCTTAACGGCGTCAGACGCTGTTCCAAGGAGTCCCCTCCTACTAAACCCAACCGTGTACAATCCTTTCCCTCCTCTCCACCCGTTAGGAAACGGCGTTTTTGGCATCCCTTCCTTCGTGAAAAAATCACTTCCCTAATACAATATAGATGTTATTATTGTTTTATAATGAATTTATAGATGAGTGGGAACTATAAGATGTTAAGTTTACCTGAAGCCAAGTAGGCACGTTGCTTTTGTAACCAGTGGCAAATATAATAGAGTCAAATTCCTTTTCTTGACCATCCATAAACTTTGCTCCATTTTTTGTAATTTCCTTTACACCTTCCATTATCTTCATTTTTATTCACCATAAACATAGAAAGAAAACGATTAGCTCGGACTCATAAAAAGGTTTGTGGAATCATGGCGACATTAAAATGATTCACGAAAGCATATATAAAAAATAGTACCTAATAAAAACAAAACTTAACTTTCTAGTTCATCAAAGAAAGATAAAATTATTTTATCAAGAACAAGAAAACATTTTTAGAAGCTGAACAAACGTTTTTCCAATAGTTTTTAAAAAAATCTAAAACATTCCACATTGGCACGGTTCTTTAAAAAAGTATACACTAACATAATATTATTATTTAGTGGGTACTGCGGAGTTATAAATTTTTTTATTTTTTTTTTGTCTGCGGAGTTATAAATAAATAACAAAAAAATGACTACTGCTCAGCTGCTGGCCACGCAAAAACTGTCACTAAATTAAACGTAATTTAAAAAAAAAAACTTGAGGAGAAATTCTTAATTCAGAAATTTAAATAGCAGGAGATATAGCTTTACCCACCTTGATCTTGCCAGATCTGATGAGAGACATAGCTCCAACGTCGAGAACCGGACTTTTCCCAGTGACATTCTTTAACTCAAGCGGACCGGTTTTTGGTCGGCGTATACCTAACCGGTCGGTATTCCCAAGCGAAAGATTAGCCATCAGTAACAAGAACTTATCAACAAGCCTTAATGGTAAACACTTGAGAAGTGTCATCCCAACTCCAAACGTTGATAGCCCAAGTATCTCCCTTGGTAACACATGAACCTACATGAAATAAATATAACATTTATTATTCATATATACCAAAACGATAGAGAAAATATTTTTATTAAAAATAACGTAATCACTTACGGTGTTTCGGACAACAAGATGAGGAGAAGCGTTATGTCTAACAAGATCCAAACTAATCTCCATGCCCGAGTTTCCACATCCCACGACCAAAACTCTCTGTTGTCTGAACTCTTCGCCGCTTCTATAATCACTAGCGTGAATAATTTTACCACCGGAGAACTTCACTATCCCCGGAGTCTCCGGGACGTAAGCATCTGCGTTCTCTCCCGTGGCCACAATAAGCCATTTCGAGAGATACTCTGTCTTGTTTAGAGTCTTTACTCTCCATAAACCAGAGGACGTGTCAAAAGCAGCGTGTTGAACGTTCTCGTTGAACCTAGGGACGATGCCAAAGTGTGAAGCGTATGACTCAAGGTAATCCAAGAACTCGTTCTTAGAAGGGTATTTTGGGAAATTTGTAGGGAAGTCCAAGAGTGGTAATCTACAGAAGTGTTTAGGGAGATGGAGTTTGAGTCGGTCGTAGGTTTTAGATTTCCATAGAGATGCTATTGAGTCGGAACGTTCTAGGATCAAAGAAGGGACTCCACGGTTTGAGAGACATGCTGACGTGGCGAGACCGGAAGGACCGGCTCCTATGATGATGGGACCGTGTAAGAGGATGATATGCTTGGTCTGGTGGCGAGGAGAAGGAGGAGGAGAGTCCATGTTTTTAAAGAGTGTGGAGGAGACTAAAAGAGTGAGAGATGTGTTTTACTTTTGGAGAAATGTTCTATTGTGTGAAGGAAAGAACTTGAATTTATAGAAGGGGAGTTTCACTAGTGGGACCTTGTAATAAGATTCTCTCTATGACGTTTTTCATTTTACAAGTTTAAAACATAGTACATTTGGTTTTTTGAGATATATTTAAATTGTAAACCTAAAAGCAATATTCTTACTTTCTTGGGCATTATGAAAAGTGACGGCAGGTTAATTAATTTAAATGGTATAATCAATGAGCAAGATATTAGATGATACACAGAACTAAATTTAGTAGTCTATATAATAACATAATGGTTTGCCAAATCACGTAATTATGTGGATTCACTATTTTACATGTATTTGACGGTTCCACCTGCAACCATCATTGTTCGACCATATGAAGCCTAATTTGATATTTGTATATAGTACTAATCAATATATAAATGGTAGAGACTTTACTTATTTTTAATTGTTCAGAAGCTTAACATTTTTGTTTTTGCTACATACTGATGTCAGACACCATAATCTATACTACAAAATGTTGCCATTCATGTTAATTGAATTTTATGAGAATCAAGTGAATGCAAAAAAAATGTTGAAAACAATAAATAAAAAGTGTTTTCGGAACAATTTATACTTCATCCGTTCATTTTAAGTGTTTTTAGATTTATGCATACATATTAAGAGAACATTTAATTTTGTATATTTTTATATAAAACATCATTATCTATACACAATTACACAACCATATTTCAATACAAAAATAAATTGAAAAAATAAAGTTTAAATTTTACTTTAAAATACTAAGACAACACTTATTTTATAACGAAATATTTTCTTTGCAACGACGCTTAATATGAAACGGAAGTAGTATAAATTAATCCTATCAATTATCAAAGTTTATCGAAGTAAAATGTATAAGGGTTTAGTTTCTCAAGTTCTCATGATTGATCTAGGAAGCCTAGATACAATGTTTCTGGTTATTTTATAAAACTTGGAAAATGTAAGAACTGAAAAGATTGAGTGGATAATAGAAAATAGTGATGAAATAGGCATTGGAATAGTGCAATGGCAGTCCAAAATGACAGTGTAATAAATAGAAAGCGTGAAGCTTAAGTAAATTATTTGCTCCTCTCCCCATTGATTTTGGGAAAGAATCGCCAAACATAAAAACAAACAATCAAATAAGGGATTGACAAATAACTTGGCTGGACTTTGGAAATTAAAGATCTATTAATGTTCTGAGTTATCTTTTGCGGGTTGTCTTAGCCAACATTCATTTCATTTCCATTTTCAAAAAAATTTCACAACAAAACAAAAAGACTTGTATTTGGCTGAAAGTTGTTTTGGACATGTGTAAATAACTGGTAATGTGACTTTTGTTTGCAGTAATAGTGTAATACTGAAAATTATTAATTGTCAGATGTTATACTCTTCCAATTAAAAAAGAAAAAGAGATATGACTGAATAGAATTATCATATAGTATAGGTAAATAGATTGATTTATATACGTTGATATCTACCCAACATATAAGAGGGTTGCTTGTCCCCAGTCTCTTCTAGTAACCATTTAATCAAACCTATTATCTTATTGTAACTCTGAAACATATGGTCTTTTCACCTACAAAATGTTGTCTTCTCAAATTTCCAAAATACTGGCCTAAAATGAGCATATAACGTATATTTTCAAGGAAAGGGGTTAGAAATTGAATAATTTTGATGTAGCAAACATGTTTTTGTTGGTTAACAATACAACAAAGATTTTCTTTAAAAAGTTATATCAAACTACAATTTGATTACGGGTGTATGAAACATGCGCCGAAACTAGCTAAGGTTTGTTCAAGAAAGCAAGCATAATTCACTCACATGCTTCCTCAAGAAACTTTATAGCTTTAAGATGATCATTTCATTAATTAGTATACTAAAATGTTAAGTAGGTTGATAAACTGGATAAGACTCTACTCAATTTATGGGTTTTATATATTTATATGAAACAATTTGGCTTTTTAATCTTCTTGTTGTTGATGGATTTGCCATTTGGTCTCTACATGATCATTTTTTTCATTTTTGTTAAGTACTATTGAATATGTTCTGTATAAGCAACAAAATCAAAATTGATTATCTGAAGCTAAACACTTCGCATGCAAACTCTCTATGGGAATGAGACTAAATGAAATGATTAAAGGATAACTATTATTGACCAATTCATGACTATTATGGAAAAGAAAGCAGGTTCTAATGATGAAAGATATTCAAGGGTATAAACAAATAATTGCAAGTACAATTTATAATCATTGACAATTTTCTGTTTACTTCCAACTTTCTTTATAAGGCTGCATAAGTGCCATGCATGTGGTTCTTCGCCAAAAGTCTAGTTCATCTTATTAAATAACATGCACATATTTTAAACCTATTCCAGTTTCATCGTATTAAATAAAATTGGAATATGTAATACTCAAACCTTAGAACATATGTTTCATTGAATTTATCTTTTTGTGACTGCAAACTTTTCTTAATGTTGTGTAAGTAAGGGAAAGGACAGGGACTTATTCTTTTCATCGATGGTTTGTTATAATTCAGCTATTAATTATTTTCTTGTTTCAGACACTAAAAGCATCTCTAATCCATTGCTTTATATACCTCTAAAATAGTATATAGAGATGAAATTGCTTCAACCCATCTCTATTTCTTCTTCTATAATAGAGATTGCTATTTTTTATTTATAAAGGAAGAAATAGCATTCCTCTATTTTTACTCAATATTTAGATAGTGTTATTATAGAAGAATACATTGGAGCATATCTCATCCTTATTATAGAGTTTATTTATTTAGAAGTAAAAATAGCAAAAATACATTAGAAATGGTCTAAAAGTGCTAAAATGCCACTGAGTTGTTTTCTCTTTTAGTTGATAGATTAATTTTTGAAAGCAATTTATCAATACAACCAATTGGAATCGTTGCGTGGAATGATTATTTTGGTCAAAATATTCTGTTTAAAATTGACTATGAAAATCTAATGGGGTTTGTTAAGATTTTAGATTAATGTTATGAACATGGTGGATAGGTTAAATTAGATGCAGCTGTGTTCTAGTCTTCTTTTCACATATTTTTTTTTCTGTCAATAGTAATTTTATATGATGAACCTAAGTTGCGCATGCACGCTTTAAGATTTAAGTATTTGATACTGGAGGAGAAAAAAAGATCTTAACTATTTCATACACCTTTACTTATCTATCGCCAAAAGGGTCGGTCATCGAAATAAAAATTAGTAAAAGCTAGTGTTTCTCTATTTTAATTTGTTGGCTAGTCCATGTTATTAAACTATATATCATGTACATAAAAACTGAACTGAAAAATAACGTTAACCAGTAATTTCGTCAGTAGTTAAATAAAACAAGGTTCACTAATCATTTTTGCTTAAGATTTGAGGGGAATCGAAAGAGTTTCTGATGGCAAATTAACCACGCACTAACAACAAATATTTCCCCCCAATATGTAGAGATGTCTTAGTACAAACAGATTAGAATTTTATCAAAGCAGAAGTTAATAGAGTGTGCAAATTTTTTAATAATATTCAGCTTTTATAATAACAGGAGCTTTATTAATTAGAAAATGATAATATTGAAAAACAACCCGTGTTTATGCGGTACTCGTAAATATTACCAAGTGTTTTAATTAAGTGCGCAATATACATGGACAAAATGTAACAACGTACCGACTATCGTATTAGTTTATTTTCCGACCAAACCCATTCGAGATATGGATAAGCGCATTTGTTGAGATTTTACCCCTTTCTTTATGATTTGAAACCAGTATTTTAATTCACTTACAAGATACGAACCTTTTAACGTTTGTTTTGGGTTTTCGCAGTGATGATCTTCTCAGTCACTTTCATAAGCCTTTCTAATGGCAGTATAATAATAATAAAGCTAATTTCATATGGTCAGAATTGTAGAGACTGTTACTAGAGAAAATATTGAACGGAGGTCCAGTGTAACGTTCATGAAGAATAACATGTTTCAGAAAATGCGGATTAAAAGGATAATGTAAAATTAATTAAACGAAACTAATGAGTTTTGTCGCGAATTAGTGAGGGACATGTTTTTTTCTTTTTTTCATCCGACACTGTGTTTTTTGGTTTTGTTTTGTACGAGGGAATTCGATTCGTCGTAACTAATGGCGACGGAATGTATCCGTCGCAAACTCATGAGAACAAGTTTAGATCTTTTTATAATTAATCGCCGATTAGAGATGTTCTCGTCTTCTCCAAAACCTCCGTGAAGGACAATGATTCGCGGCGGAAGAAACTGCATTACTTCGGCCCCTGCCTTCTCAAAAGACGCAAAGAAGCTTCTTTTATGCACTGCCAACTCCGTCTCCATCTACTGCGTCGCCACTGGCTTACGGGTTTTTGTTTCTCTTCTCACTCTCACTCTCAGTGTCCGTTCCTCTTCTTCTTCTCACTATTTTTCAACTCTTTATAGATTGCTTCACTCGATGGTCACACAGCACCTGTGACGACTGTGATTGTTGAACCCGGCGACGACGAAGACTACAGTTACTGCTGGACGGCGTCGCTCGATGGAAAGATTCGTATTTGGGAGTTCTCGAAGCCGGTTCTTGTCAAGACATTTGATATCCACCTTCCCATTTACTCTATGGTATTTGTTAAAGTTGGATGCTTTGTCAGTCTTGAAAGCAAAACAAAGTTTTAGAACTTTCATGTATTTATAGGTGGTGCTTCCAGGTCGAGTGTTAACTGGCTTGGTTGTTTATGTTTCGGTTGAGGATTACTCAAGTGTCTCCAAAGATTTATTTGGACAAATCAGGAGAGTTAGTCTCTTGGATGAGCCTCTTCTTGGTGGTGACACTTTGAAAGAGGTCAGATTTGTAGATAAACCATTAACAGACTCATGTTTGGTTCGGATTTTGATTGAAAGCTTTGTTCTTTTTTTGTTTATAAGCAGATGGAAGAACCAAAAAGTATTGTTATGAGTCCATCTGGAGAGTTTTTTGGGGTTTGTCACAGTTGCAAAATACATATATGGAGTACCTCTCTTGGGAAGATGGCTAAGGAGACGACATTACATCACACACAGTTGATTACTGTTTTTGCCTTTCATCCCAATAAGAGAATGTTGGCAGCAGGGGATGTGACAGGAAGAGTGTTGATTTGGAAGGATATTGGTGATGTAGAACTTACTTCAGTGTTAAGTGAAGATGATGCTGAATCTTGCACTGCTTTCACCTGGCACTCTAATGAAGTAACCGTCCTTAGTTTCTCTTCAGATGGAGCATATTTGTATTCTGGTGAGACTTGAGCCGTTCTGCCCTTGTAGTGACTGTATCTCTGTCTCCTTTTGTTTCATGTTTCAGAAGTTATATATTGAGTTATTATGGTATGTTTGCTTTTTCAGGGGGAAAAGAAGGGGTTCTTGTTGTTTGGGAGCTAGATACAGAGAAGAAGCAGCTTTTTCCAAAGATGGAGTCTCCCTTGTTGTATTTCATCTTCTCTTCGGATCCAACTCTTTGTTCTGTAAGTCAGATCAGCTTTTTCGCTTACAATCTTTGTGTCCCTATATATACAACCTGCAGAAAGGCTAAGGAAGTATGTTTCAACTAAGATCAAGAAGTTTCCAGGCTGTTTGTGCAGATAATCAAATTCATCTTCTTAAAATGCCTTCCATGAAGATATTGAGAACGATTCCTGGAATCAAGGTTCGTTCTTATTAATCATCCGAACTTGTTTCTATATATGTTGGTTTGAAATTGATCATATTGTATTCCATTTCCATTGAAGTTAACTTCACATTCATGTTGTGTTCTTACTACGTAATAGCCTCGGAGAATAGATCGTGTGGGACTTATAAGCTACGTCAAAACGATGCATATCTCCCTCACCAGGACTGTGTCCATTGATCACTCTTCCGGTATAGCTGCTTTCTCCACAGCGAATCATTGTGTTCAACTCTACAACCTTTTAAGTGACACTAAGATTTCAGAGGTTAGCATCCTTAAAAGAACTTTTATTGAGTTTGTATCTGATAGCTGTATGGTTTTACAATTTAACAAAACAAATGCAGATTCAAGTTTGCAATACAAATCATCAACCAGAGGATGATGGAGTCCGGGTTAGTACATTCTTCTCTTCTTCTCTGCAAGATGATAATAGCGTTTACTAGTAAAGGATCTTCCTCTTTTTTTTGTAATGATTTAAACAAGTATGCAAAATAGGTTGCAATGACAGCAGTTACTCTCTCCCGGAATGGCTCACTGATGGCTACAGCTGAGGCCAGGTTTGCTGCAAGAAACCTTAGTGGAGGCTTAGTTTCTCTCAAGTTTTGGGTGTTTGTACCAGACAAGAAAACATTCAGGATATCAACTGTCATAAATCAACCTCACAGGTTTTGTTACTTTATAGTCTTTATAAACTTTCAGATTACTTAGATTCTTATGGTGAGAGTAACTTTCGTCCTTACTCCTTACTGTATTTTGTTGATACAGTGAAGCTGCTATCACAGCCATTGCTCTTAACTCGGCCCGTTCCATGGCTGTTAGTATATCTTCTGCAGGGGACTTCAAGACTTGGGTTTGCAATAGTGACAAGAATCTTATACCGGAGGATTCAAACTGGATATGTCATGGAGTTGGCTCTTATAAGTAAACATCTCTCATTAACTTAGATGTGGTGATCACAATTGAAACTGATATGAAAATTTCTTTTTTCAGGAGAAAGCAAATAACAGCTGCCATTTTTTGCCCTGATGGTTCTCTTCTAGCTCTTGCGGCTACCACAGTTATTACCATCTGGAACCCGTTAAAGACTGAACTCTTGTATGTATTTGGAAAAACTAATACGGTAAACCTTCTACAACAACATATAAAATCCATGTCCAGTAACTACTAGAGTCAGTGTTGAAATCTTAAACGATATGTTGTAAAATGTTTCAGCCAATTTTGCAACTATCATTCACTGGAGCAGGCTTCCTTGTTGCTGCATCCTATTGTCCTCATAGCCCACCACACTTATCTGTCTATGATTTGATGACGTTGGATTTGTCTTGGTCGTATAGATTATACATAGAAGGTTTATAACTATTCACTTTTGTGTTGTTGTTGTTGTTGTTGTTGATATCGTCTTCTTAGTACTATCTCATCTTCCTGTTATTTTGCAGCAATTGCCACTAAAGAGAAGTCATCATACTTTGCAGTTTTAACATGGTTTCCCAATTTGTCTGTAAAAGCTAATGAAGAGATCTTTCGTGGCAAAGATGGCGCTATCCTTTTGTTTGATGGATCAGGCCCTAAACCGGTAGCTATTTGGACTGTAATGACGGTATATATATATACTCTTACCTCTTCAAGGACCTTTGAATCAACACTCTCTCAGCTGCCTTGGTTATTGCAGGCCAGAGGAGGATCACTTTCGTTTGTGGAAGACAGTAAAAAGTCTCAGACACTTCTGGCGTATGTAAACAGGAACAATGAATATGTTCTTTTTGATCCTTATAGCGATGAAACACTTGAGACTAGCGCCAATGATAATGAGGTTCTTCTCGAAGCAATAAGAAAGAAGAAGAAGAAGAGATCAAGAAAGAAAACATTGCTGGCTACGTCAGAGAGACCTTGGGAGACAAAGTTTTGTGGATCAACGCTCAGTATCCCACCTTTCCGGGAGGCTTGCTCTGCTTTCTTTGCTTCCAAGATAGGGAAAAGGATTTGTGAGAGAGTAGAGATGCAACCTAATAGCCATAGCCTTTGAGAGATCTCAACATATTTTGGAACATTGACTATATTTTGGTCTGAGTTACTCTTGAATGTCTCCATTTTAAATTGAGCTTCATTCATGTGGGACATTCAAAACATTGCAAGAGTAACTTTATTGATTTATAAATCTACATGTTTCCATTTTTTATTGATTTAGCTGTTTTGTATTTTCCATAAGTAAAACAGGAGAAAAGCTTTGAAGAAGCTCATCCTCTAAAACCTTAACCATAACTCTTTGAGGAAGAGTAACCATAACCACTCGGCTCATTGGTCCCTCACCAGACGGTGAAGGAAGCACTATGACCTGTCCACCTCCAGCTACAGGCCCTTCCACATAGCAAGATACGTGGCTCAGAATCAAATCTTCCTCGAACATCACGGGACGTGGATTCCCCATGTTCTCTAGATTAGTACACACGAGATCCGAACCGTTGGATATCGGATTGTTATTGTTGCTATTGAGCCACTCGACCAAGTCCATGACCGTGTCGTAGTCTAGTCCCTTGGTCAAGTTATGAATATCTTGGACAACGTAAGATAATAACAACAACCTATCTTTGGTGTTAACTGGTTTGGAATAGTGAACTTTGTGATAAACCATGCAGTTACCAAAGTAACTTTGGTCTAAACGCAATAGTTTCCTAACGTCTAAGCACAAGGACATGTCCGTAAGCTCATTCCCTTTCCCTTTGGCTCGACTCACACAGACACAAAAGAGTCCAGCCAATATCTCAAATGCTGTAAGCCCTGCCTCGCTCTCGCCCGCTTGGACCATTGGATCTTGGAACAGAAGGGTCATAGTGACCATACGGTCCTCGGTCACGTTTGAACGTGGAGCTGTTAGGGAGCAAGACTTGATGTAATGGCTAAGAAGTTGGTTGTTAGAGAGTTTATGGCTAGCGAATCTGCGAGGTGGGAGTGAGTGGAAGAGTGGTGGAGTCATCATGTTTCGAGTTAGAGTTAAATCTGCCCATGCTCGAACAAACATCATTGCACAAACTGGATCAGCTAACAAATGGGTACAACTTAACCCAATAGCTAACCCACCACTCTCAAACTCAGTCACCTGTAGATGAAGAAACCAAAACATTAGAATAAACCAAATCAAAATAGCCAAAACTATATGGTATACTTAATGTTTTTAACGATTTCTTGAGCTTTTGTTATACAAGGTTCTAAAAATCGGTATAGGCGGCGCCTAGACCCCGTCTAAGCGACAACTTGATTATATCTGAAACGATTTTTGTATAATCTGATTTATTCTATTTCAATTGCTTTAAACTATTCAAAATTAGTTAAAATCGATTTAAAATGATCTAAATTAGTTTAAATATATTAATTTAAACAATAATGTTAGTAGACATATGTTATTTTTTTTGTTTTGTATATCTAATTTTAATAATTTATCACAATAATTTTATTTAAAAACTAAAATATATTATATAAATGTGATTTTTGTATAAAATAAAACAATAATTTATTAACGCCTAGGCTTCCTTTGCCTAAGTCCCGAATAATCCGCCTAGTTGTTAATACTCTATAAGCGCGTAATTACCGTCTAGTCGATTTCTTGAACATTGGTTATACCTGAACATAAAAGGTAGACCAATAGTACGGAAGATGATACATGTCCTCCCAATGAACAAGCTTAAGCTCCTCCTCTCTATTCACACTCCTACGCCATTCCTCAACCGTTCCACTAGCTCTAGCCTCCACCATTCTCACCCCAGCATCGTTGCTCTTCACCTTCCACCGGTTATCTTCCGTACCATCATTTTCTTTAACCAATCTCCCGGTTACAATTGGATAACAATTGAGAGTGTACGCTAATGATTCCCTTAGCTTCTTTGTGATTTCTCCCGGTTCTCTAGTCTCAGAAGACTGGTAATAGTATACTAGACGGATGTGATTCGGTTGCATGACGTGGTCGAATACTGAGAACCGGTACAATCGCCCTTGTTCAACCGGTTTGGTGCTCACTACGGTTCTTTTGCATACGAGTCTCACCCGGTCCTCCTCCATTACTGTCTTCTCTTTAGCAATCATTTTATTGTTTCTTTTATTAGAATCTGGTTCTAATGGTGCTTGCACGTATATATATATATATATGCATGTGTGCGTTTGTTGGTGTGTAGTATTTACAACTATTTCATCGTTAGAGAAAAAAAACTATTTCATGTTTGAGCGAGCACATACTTTTGCCATGAACAAAACAACCCTTCACGTAGGGGAAAGTAATATTTTCATGGTCCCGTAAAAAAAGTCTATGTTCCTCCGATTTGTTTTATATGCTGTACGTAAAATAACTTTTGGAACGACAAATATATAATTGCTCTTAAATAAAGTTTTTTCTTTTGTTAATTGATTGAATTTGGAAAAAGATTGTGACAATAATTTGGATATTGGTAAGAAAACCAGGCCCAAAGAGTTTGTTACTAAGCCTAATAGGTCCATATAATCTCTTGCGAGGCCCACATTAAAGAACACAATAAACCGACGTCGTTGTAACTTTCTTATATTACCCCATGCGCATCCACAAGCGCTTGAGTTACATTTCCCTCAATATCTTCAGATCACAAGGCTCTGATAATTTCTTCCATCCGAAAGAGAGAGAGAAGCAGATCTTCTCATCACGACCCTTGCAGTAAGAGAGAGAGAATGTCTGGAATAGCTTATGCGAGCTCGTGGGGTGCGGCGTTGGTAAGGATCTCGCCGTACACTTTCTCCGCCATCGGAATCGCCATCTCGATCGGGGTCTCCGTCCTCGGTGCCGCCTGGTAAAAATCCAATCTTCTCATCCGATTTCATGTTGATTCCGTGTCAATTTGTTGTGTAATTCCTAAAACTAGAGATTGACTTGTTTAATCTGCGAAGCATTGTGTTTCATTCAACAATCTATTTTGCTTGTCAGGGGAATTTATATCACGGGAAGTAGTTTGATCGGTGCGGCCATTGAAGCTCCTCGTATCACTTCCAAGAATCTCATCAGGTATGGTTTAAAGTTCAAGGCTTTCATGGTGTTAATTTGTTTCCTTTTGCGGATCAACTGAGTTTGAATTAAAGTTCAAGCTTTTCATTCTAATTTTTGTGGTGTTAATTTGTTTCCTTTTGTGGATTAACTGAGTTTGAATTTAAGATCCATTGAAGGATTCTTTGATATCATCTTTCTGAATACCAATGATAATCCATGGCTGAGCTGTTAATTTCTGCACATTTCTGCGAGGGTAGATAGTCACGTAATGATTAGAAGAAGAAGTTGTTGACTTGGGATTTAGGAGTTAGAAATCTAAGGTCTCATATGGTGGCGTGTACTTAAACAAGATAATTAGTGTGAAGGCTCTGTCTTTGGGGATCCAGTCACTGAATGTGATGATAAATAAGTGTCTTGGGTCTTTCCCCTCATTTCACATCCATATAGCTTATGTCAAATGAGAGGGTAAAGATAGTCTTATTTTAAAGCGTCTATGATGACATTACCACTATCCATCTATGGAAACATATTGAGAAGAGAGTTTAGCTCTAAAGTGGTACTATCAGGGAATGCTTAACCACGACAATTGTGTTTGTAATTTGATTGGTTGTTACAGAGCTTTGGGCTCGGACTTTAATGCTGGAACTATACAATGACCAAGACATTTGTTCTTTTACTTTCTTTTTTTTGTCTCAGTGTAATCTTTTGTGAAGCTGTTGCTATATATGGCGTTATTGTTGCCATCATACTGCAAACGAAGTTGGAGAGTGTCCCAACTTCAAAGATGTATGACGCTGAGTCTCTTAGAGCTGGATATGCAATCTTCGCATCTGGAATCATAGTCGGATTCGCCAACCTTGTATGCGGGTATGTTTATTCTTCATTCTTTAACTCTCCTTCCTTACAGTTTTGGTTTTTAGATTCTGTCGTCAAGTATGTAACTAAGGTCACGTTTTCTTCTGCAGGTTATGTGTAGGAATCATTGGAAGCAGTTGTGCATTATCTGATGCTCAGAACTCCACACTCTTTGTGAAGATTCTTGTGATTGAGATCTTCGGAAGCGCTCTCGGGTTGTTTGGAGTTATTGTGGGGATCATTATGTCTGCACAAGCAACATGGCCGACCAAATAGATAATAACCGGTCTGAAACTGTTGTGATCTCTGGAAAGAACATGGCTTCTTGATTATCATTGTTGTTATATGGATACTCTCATGTCTAGAAGAAAAACCTGTGAGAGAACTGAGAACCACTTTTGGATCCCTATTTTTTTTGTTTGTATTATTTAAAACTTTGGAATAAGTCACGTTGGAGAACATCTTCTTCATGTTTGTATTGTTCTTTATTTATCAAAGACAGAGTTTGTATATGATTTGTTGTCCTTTCATTACTGAAATAAAAAGTTTCATTCAGTGAATATGTTTCTCTGCACCAGTTAAAACTGCCTGCAATAATGTTGTTACATCATTACGCATGAAGCACTCAACCAAACTAAATAACTAATGAAGTAATTTAGTTTTTAGCACAAGTTGTTAACTGTACCAGCCGGTTAATCCTGAACCGGACACTGAAGAAGACGACGTCGTTTACTGAGATTCTTTTTCAGTGGTTGTCCCGTTCTTGGAACCTGGAGCTTTTGTTGAGGTTTGTGTAAAACCCTAAGCATATATGTACGTCGCTTTGAGCATCTGCTAGAGCGTATCCTTTCCATATTAATCTTCCTTTCTCATTTCTCGACTCCATCTCCATCCAAAGCTCAAAACTTTATCTACCGTACCTGTGAGTGTTGTCCGTTCTCGTTTACCTCGCTTTTCTCTTCTGAGCTTTTAGTTCCCGGAAAGATTTTCATTGGAAATAATTCACTCTGTTATGTCTAGTATTTGGTTAATTAGGATTTGGTTTTGGGTGTCAGTAGCTGATTATATGATGTGTGCCTCCTGCTGCTTCTATATATCTTTGATGTTACACGAAGCTTGTCTCTGATTCAAAGTTTAAACCTTTCTCTCATGTTGAGCCAGAATAGAAACAGTCCGCCTCTGTTCTTGCCTCTGCAATTTTAAACACATCTTCAGTAACTGCCCTTGTCTGTATATTGTGTTCCTGTAACAGTTGGTTTTTATTTATTTGTGGAGTGTAGGAGTTGAGAAAAAATGGAAGCTTGTTGTGGAGCTACTTCCATGGGGTCTCTTCAGCAACCTGGAGGGGTTCAAGGACCTGTCTTTGCCCCAGTGAACAAGTTTTCTCAGCAACTGAAGTTCAATTTCCCGAGACCTGTCCGTTCTTTGTCTCTGAAAAGAAGCCTGGTCGTTGAAAGAAGAGCGTCTTCAGTCTCTGTACCTGCTGTCGAAACAAGCAGTAAGAGAGTTTTATTTTCATTTTTTGATAATGTGAAGGAAATAGCTTTCTGTTCCATGCGTGGTTTTTGATTATTGTGACTATTGACTGGTACTTAGGCAATGAAATCCCTTTTGAGGACTATGGTCGTAGTGAAGTGGATCCAGAGGTCGATGAGATTATCAAAAAGGAGAAAAATAGACAGTTCAGGAGCTTGGAGCTTATTGCTTCCGAGAATTTCACGTCTCGAGCTGTTATGGAGACTGTTGGATCATGTCTTACCAACAAGTATTCTGAAGGACTACCTGGTAAAAGGTAATGAAATATGTAAGAATGAGTTTTCTGACTCTCTTTTTGTTACTTTACTCATCTGCTAGATTTCATAGTGGTTTTGTTGTTCCATGTCTCACAGGTATTATGGTGGTAATGAGTTCATCGATGAGTTGGAAACACTTTGCCAGAACCGGGCTTTAGCAACCTTCCGCTTAGATTCAACCAAATGGGGTGTTAACGTTCAGCCGTTATCTGGTTCACCTGCAAACTTTGCTGTGTACACCGCCATACTTAAGCCTCATGATCGAATCATGGTTAGTGAAGATGGTTAACACTCTTCACCTCATCATTTCTTGTGTGTTTGAGATAATATTGAATATGAGTGGCTTTGTTTGAGCATTTAGGGTTTGGATTTACCTCATGGAGGCCATCTGTCACATGGGTTCATGACTGCCAAAAGGCGTGTATCTGGAACTTCAATATACTTTGAGTCCATGCCTTATCGACTTGATGAATCAACAGGTGTGTACATTTCGTATGATATAGGGTCCCAGCAACTACTTTTATATGAGGCTATTTTCCTGATGTCTGAGTGTTTTGAGCAGGCATTGTGGACTATGATATGCTCGAGAAAACTGCTGCACTGTTCCGACCAAAGCTTATCATTGCAGGAGCTAGTGCGTATAGCCGAGATTTTGACTATCCTCGCATGAGGAAGGTATAACCAAACCATTATCCTTGAATATTTGTATTATGGTTTCTGTCTAGTTATGTTTCATTTTCCTTGCAACTTGTATGAATTTTTGTAGATCGCAGACTCAGTTGGTGCTTTTCTGATGATGGATATGGCTCATATCAGTGGACTTGTGGCTGCCTCTGTGGTAGCTGATCCTTTTGAGTATTGTGATATTGTCACAACAACCACTCACAAGGTATGTATGTTCTGTAATCTGCAACACATTTTCCATTTGAATTTGTACAAAAAGAAGAGTTCTCAGATTAATACAAAACTTTTCCTTATTAGTCTTTGAGGGGTCCGAGAGGTGGCATGATCTTCTTCAGGAAGGATCCAATTAATGGGGTTGAACTTGAATCTGCCATTAACAATGCTGTCTTCCCTGGTCTGCAGGTTGAGATACTAACCACTCCTAGCTTTCTTTGGTAGTTTTAGCTTTCTACTTGATTAATATTTGTTGCCTTGTATATTTCTAGGGTGGACCTCATAACCACACAATTGGTGGATTGGCAGTCTGCTTGAAACACGCACAGTCACCGGAATTCAAGGCTTACCAGAAAAGAGTACTCACCCTTTTATACTTGATCATTGACTTCTGCATTTGATAGAGCTTGGAAATTTAGCTAAGGTGACAATCTTACGTTGCTTGTTTAGGTTGTGTCTAACTGTAGGGCTCTAGCTAACCGCTTGGTTGAACTCGGGTTTGAGCTGGTTTCTGGTGGCAGTGACAATCATCTGGTCCTTGTCGATCTTAGACCATTGGTAAGTTCTTACAAACTCTATTGATTTAGCTAATCATGATGGATATCAATCAAATATTTTTTTTTGGGTATTGGTTAGGGCATGGATGGTGCTCGAGTTGAGAAAATCTTAGACATGGCATCTATTACACTCAACAAGAACTCTGTCCCCGGTGAGCCTCTTCCCTTGATCTCAGTTTTGTACTCAATTTTAAAAGAAGCTAGATATGTCTTTCAAAGTTATCAAAAACAAGATGGGTCTTTCAAAGTTAATTTCTTTTTCAACATAGAACTTGTAGAACAAAAAGTACTTGAGCTGTGAATTGTGTGTGTTGAGACGGGTGATGGTTGTGAATACAGGAGACAAGAGTGCGTTGGTTCCAGGGGGAATAAGGATAGGAACACCTGCGATGACGACTAGAGGACTGACAGAGAAAGACTTTGTGGTGGTCGCAGACTTGATCAAGGAAGGTGTGGAGATCACAATGGAAGCCAAGAAGCTGGTATCAGGATCAAAGCTTGTAGAGTTCACAAAGCTGGTGACTTCTCCTGATTTCCCATTGAAAGAGAAAGTGGAGAGTCTCAAGAACCGAGTCGAATCATTCACATCTCGTTTCCCCATTCCTGGAGTTTGAAGTTATATAAACAAAAACAGACCGTAGTGTCTCGTTGTACCTTTTTTTTTTATCATTGAGAGGGTCTGACTTTGATCAGCTTCTGTACTTGCTTGTGTCTCAAGTTACACAGGAACTATTATATTATTATGAAATAAAAACAAAAGAAATATTTGAAATAATGTTTTTTAACATGAGGGAGCCAGCTATTCCGCGGGAGGTAGCGAATGAATCTATTTTCACCCTCTCTCTTCTCTCTTCTCTCCATTTGTGTTTTCAAATATCATCTCTCTAAAGAAAGACAGAGAGGGAGAGAGAGATCCAATAAACAGAGTTTTATCCTTCTCCCTCCAACCGTAATCTTACTGGAACCGGATCTCTCTCACACGTTGGTGGATTTGATTCCTCCGGCGTGCTTATTACGGCGGCCAAGGCCGTCTTTCGCTTTCTTCTTCTTCTTCTTCAGGTGCGAGATTGTGTTGATTCTTTCATACGTATGTATTCGTATCAAATCTGGTCGAAACATTTTGGATTTCGATTCTCGTCTCTTAGATAGAAAGTTTAAGGTGATGAAGGATGTGATTATCTTTTGTGTGTTTTGATCGATTTGTGTAGCAGACATTGCAATGCGTTTTTGAATCCGATGGTGTTTTTGATGATAGATTTTTTTTTTTTTTTTTTTTTTTGATGATAGATTGTTTGGTTAATGAAGCTTTGATTTACACAAACTTTGGTCACATTTGCATTTCCGTTATGTTCTTTTCATTTGCATTTGGTTTGCTGATAATTTTTAGTTTTGTTCATCGATCCAGAGCCATTGCTGATCCTTGAAGGTCAGCCATGGAGGGAGTCAATACCCCGTTGTTTGCGGGAATTATTAACGATTTCAATGGAAGAAGAAAGTGTTACAAACAAGACTGGCTTGCTGCCTTCAATTCTGGTGTTAGGTTTGTGTGATCATGCTTTTTTTCTCTCCTCCAAATGCAAACTTTTTCGTTCCTGACTTTTGTTTTTTAACTATCACTCTCAGAATATTGGCACCAACTCTGTACATTTTCATTGCCTCTGCACTTCCTGTGATTGCATTCGGCGAGCAGTTAAGCAGAGAGACAGGTGAGAGCATATATATCACTATCATAGATTTGTTACTTCCGGAGAACTTCTACTGAAGGTTCTTTCGTTGCTCTCTTACTTTCAGATCGAAGTCTTGGCATCGCGGAATCATTAGCTTCCACTGCTATTTGTGGAATTATCCATTCGATTTTTGGTGGACAACCTCTATTGATAGTAGGTGTTGCAGAACCCACCATTATAATGTACACATACCTTCACAGCTTCAGCAAAGGCAGGCCTGAGCTGGGTCAGAAACTCTACTTAGCCTGGGCAGGATGGTAATGTTAACTAGTATATCTATCATTCTCCCTTCCTTTTCTTGCTAATTGCTCTTTCATTTACGTTTAACAGGGTCTGTGTCTGGACAGCAGTTTTGCTTATCCTTCTTGCTATGTTAAACGCCTCCAACATCATTTCTAGATTTACCAGAATTGCAGGAGAGCTCTTTGGAATGCTGATTACCGTTCTGTTTTTCCAAGAAGCTGTTAAGGTTCTGATGCCTAACTAATTCCATGATCGTACAAATATCACTTCAAAACTTAAGAGATGTTATGTTTCCTAACACAGGGACTTCTCGGTGAGTTTCTTGTCCCAAAATCTGAAGATCCAAGTTTGGAGGTGTATCAGTCCCAGTGGCGGTATACCAATGGGCTTCTTGCAGTCATCTTCTCATTCGGTCTTCTTTACACTGCTCTTAAAAGCAGGAGGGCACGATCATGGAGATATGGCTTTAGTATGTGAACATTTATCTTGTTTATGTATGTAAGTAAAATACCAAAAAGAATCATTTACTTGAACAATAACCATCTTCGTCTTTGCAGGGTGGATGCGAGGTTTTATAGGGGATTATGGAACTCTCCTCATGCTTGTGTTGTGGAGCGCACTCTCATTCACAGTCCCCAGAGATATTCCTGAAGGAGTTCCAAGGAGGCTGGAGTTACCTCTTCCTTGGGATACCGAGTCATTGTATCACTGGACAGTAGTCAAGGTACTACTACAACCTAGTAAATCCCACATTATAGTTTCTATACTTATGCTGGAAAGTCATTTCTGTTGAACAAATTTGCAGGATATGGGAAAGGTCCCGCCTCTTTACATCCTTGCTGCATTTATACCAGCTATCATGATAGCAGGTCTATACTTCTTTGATCACTGTGTATCTGCGCAAATGGCTCAGCAGAAGGAGTTCAACCTGAAAAATCCGTCAGCTTATCACTATGACATCTTTATTTTAGGAATCATGGTATGATTCTGATGATGCCTTACACTTTTACATATGGTTTAGTTTTTACATGGATAGTAAGTGATTACTAATTCGTTTCTAATTTGTTTGTAGACATTAATCTGTGGCTTACTTGGACTTCCACCTTCGAATGGGGTCATTCCACAATCCCCTATGCACACAAAGAGTCTTGCAGTTCTTAAGAGGCAGCAAATGAGGAAGAAAATGGTCCAGAAAGCCAAAGAATGCATGAAGGCAAAAGCAAGCAACTCAGAGATCTACGGGAGTATGCAAGATGTGTTTATAGAAATGGAAACATCGCCCAAAGTATATAAACATATCCTTCTCACTAGTTCATCTCTTACTCTCCGCTATCAAGAATGTAATGTCTCAATTAATCTATAAATCAGATACCTGTGCAGGCTACTTCAGTGGTGAAAGAGCTAGAAAACTTGAAAGAAGCAGTGATGAAAGCAGACGGTGGAGGAGGAGACACAAAGGGCAAAAAGTTTGATCCAGAAGTACTTATCGAAGACCATTTGCCTGTCAGAGTGAATGAGCAAAGAGTGAGCAATCTCTTGCAATCAATCCTTGTTGGATTGTTGATATTCGCAGTACCACTCCTAAGAATGATACCAACTTCAGTTCTATGGGGTTACTTCACTTATATGGCTGTTGATAGTCTCCCTGGGAATCAATTCTGGGAAAGACTTCTGTTACTATTCATCACTCCTGGTCGTCGCTTCAAGTACTGACACTTTTAGTTTACCTCTTCTTCTACATCATTCTCTTATATAATGTTCTAATATTTGCGGGTTTTCTATTGTTTTTGTGTGTGAACAGAATTCTTGAAGGCTTACATGCATCATTTGTGGAGATCGTACCTTACAAGTCGATTGTTATGTTTACACTCTTCCAGCTTCTATACTTTCTGATATGCTATGGAGTGACGTGGATACCAGTAGGAGGGATTCTGTTCCCGTTGCCATTCTTCATCCTCATTGCTATAAGACAGTACATACTCCCCAAGATATTTGATCCATCTCATCTCCAAGTTTTAGATTCTTCAGAGTATGAAGAGATGGTTGGTGCTACACATTCCAGCTTCGGTATCAATGTAAGCACATTCTCGATTCTTATGTTATTCTAAGTTGTATACAAATGTCTAAGGTAGATTCATTGTATGGTTTTTGGTGGAGCAGGGGGAACCGCATAATATTCCTTTGAGTTCTGTTGAGATCAGTGAAGACGAGTTTTACGATGCAGAGATTCTTGATGAGATTACTACTAGCAGAGGTGAACTCAAGCATAGAACCTTAAGTTCGAGGGAGGGCAGATCACAAATGGTAAATATATTATAATAACTCAAAACATAAATTCACATTTTGTTTGCATCCCTTTTCACATTTTGTTTGATGTGAATACAATCAGGTGTATCCGGAAAACAACAGTGGAGATTCCTAAATATTTGTATAAAGGAACAAATGATATTGAACATTGCTGCTTCAAAGAAACTGCAGATTAAAAGAAAGAAGATGTTAGAGGCAATAGAAGAAGTCAGCAGAAGATGGGGAAAGAGAGATAGAGGATACAACTACAAACAAAACTTCCTGATTGTTTCTTCTCTGAAACGTTATTTTTGGTTTCCTCACTTTTGTTATATCTTTCCAATTGTTTTTACAACTCTAACAAAAAAAAAAGAAAAAAAAAAAGAGTACAGATCACACGACACTCTCTCATTTTCTCTTGCCTTTAGGGCTATAAACAGAGAAAAGTTTTGTTTACTTTTCTGTTTGCTTGTTTAGAAAGAAAAAAAAAGAGAGGATGATTTCACTGCAATAATGAGTCACTAATCACTGAGAGAAATAATTTATATCATTAATCTTTTTATTTGGGTGTGGCATAACATCTTTTCTTGAGAGTACACGTTTACTTCTGCAAGGAAGTTACATTTCAAGCCGAGTTTTGAATAATAAAACAGATAATAATAATAAATCCATAGAAAAGAAGAAAGACATTTTAAGGTTGCTTGCGTGTCTAACAAGAAACCTTGAGAAGAAGGAGAAAATCGCCGTCTCTTATAAGCCTGATATCGTCAATTTGAGCTCCTTCTCTCGTCAGAATCTTTGTGGCAACAAACCCCAGCTTCTTCTCACCTATTTCAATTAGCTCATCCAGTGAATTTGGTAGCTTCACTACTTTACCAGCCGAGGAAGCCTCACCACTGATCGTCACTCTCGCCGGATAAACCCCACCAACTCTTTCGCTTAGTGTAGATGCTGCTTCTCCTTCACCACCTGAGGATTCAAGCATGAACATGTATCTTACTGTCTGGAGAGAGAGAGAGAGACAGTATAATGTTTTGTTCTGATGAACATAGATTAAGAGGGGTGTTACCAGTGTTTGCAGCCGACATGATGCCAAACAGCGAGTTCTTAAAGTTACTGATCTTCCTTTTCTGAGATCCAGCTCGAAGGAAAGGCATTGATTCCCTTGAACGGTGGTGAATCATTACGGGCTCGCTACTATGCTTCATCAGTGGTTTAGTAGTCTCTGGTGTACCGGAAACTGATTTTGGTTTCTTCTCCACCGGTCTGTGACTGTGAAACAAAGCTTTAATGTCTTCATGCCCTTGATGCTCAGCAAGACCACGAGCCGTCCAACCATAAACATCTGGCGTGTCCATATCAGCTCCTTGCTCTAACAAGAACTCCACAATCTCCATGTTCCCTTCTGAGACTGCTCTGTGCAAAGCTGTGGTTCCGTTGCTATCTGGGAGTGAGATATCTCCGCCGTACTTTGCAATGTCTTTGAGTGCATCTAAGCTGTTTTGTTCAACGGCTAGGCAAGAGAAATGGGATACTGTGTCGGGACTTAGCTTTGCGCCGTTATCCCATAAGAGTTTAGAAATTTCTTCATGTCTCCCAATGATTGCTTCCCACAATGGCACACTTCCTTCCGAGTCTGCAAAATGAGTTTTAAACAATTAGTAGATGATTACCGGATTAATATATTAAAATGGATTCATAAATTCTTGGTTGTTGTATACCTTTAATGTTCGGATCTGCTCCATGCTCGAGAAGTAATACAACACAGTAGTGGCATCCTTTCGATGCTGCTATATGCTGAGATAAAATATTACACAGTACACAAGCATTAGCACATATATAGGGAAGTCTGTTTATTCAGAGGATTTAGGAGACTGACCAGTGCGGTTCGACCGTTCTTATCGGTTTCATTAGGGTTTGAGCCTCGTTTGAGTAACTGATGCAGCAGTAAATCGTCTCCCCTTGCTGCTGCGAAACATAAGCTGAGAGGTAAATCCATTTTCCCTTGAGCCAACATTTGTTCTGTATCAGCAAGAATGCCTTTCATCACTGGATCTTCTGAGTCTTTCAAATGCTGCATTAAACCATAACATTTCTCATATGAGCCAAAATAGTAAACCAGCTTAAATTTGTACTCGCTATGGGTTTAGAAAATAAGTAGCATCGGACCAACCTGAAGAAGATTATTCATGATAATTGCTCCATCACCAACATTTGCCTGAACAAGGTTTAAGAATGCTGTACGGTTCAGACGAAGTAATTGACTCAGTCGCTTGGTACGAACTGTGAACAGCTGTGGCCTGTAACATAGCACCCCAACTTCACCAAAAACATGACCAGGCTGTGCTTCACCAACTACCTGCAATGAATGCACAAAACCACATATTAGAACAACAGACAGTACATATTGAAACAATCTTAAAAGAGGATTATCAATTACCTGATCCACTCCATTCACAGGTGCAATGATTTCCTGTCATATAGTAGAATTATTGTCTAAGTTTATAAACAATTATATGAAGAAGTAGAATTCTACAGCTTATATAAACCAAGAAAACTCACAGCAGCTCCTGTCACCATAATATAAAAGTCTGTCGGTGCTTCATTTCTCAAAATAACATCTTCTTTAGGAGGAAAATACTCGGCCTTCATCTCAGAGACCTACATAACATCAGAAGGTCAAATGTGTGTGTTTCATTAATGGAAGCTGTTAAGGTATACAAGTGAACTTTTGTGATGAAAAACATACCAATTGAAACAGAAGATCATTGGATATTCCATGGAACAAGTAAATCTTGTCAACAACTTCATAGAACAGATAATGTGAGATGCTGGAACGAATAGCTTTGGGTAGAGAGTCGATTATTTCTTGTTGCTGTAGACCTTCTGAATCGGTTCTATACCTCAAAGACAGATGAGCAACCATCTGTTCTTGCAAGCGCTCTGGAAGTTTGTTCCTCTGAGCAAACGCTGAGGCAGCTTGGATGGTATCTCTCTGAGGTAAAAAAATGAACCAGGTCAAGTTTAGTGATTAAAACAAACAAATTATCAAGATGAGCAATTAAACAAACCATAAACAGAACTTACAAAGTTTCTGGTGCGACTGGTCACATGAACCACCAAGTTGGTCATATTACCAATTATATAAGCTAGCAATCCAAGATTGAAGATCATGTAGAAGAGAATGAAGGCCCTCTCACTTGCATTATTACCATGTATATCACCATATCCCGTTGTAGAGAAGGTGGTTATGGACCAATACATCGCTGTGACATACCGGATAAGCAAAGATTTCTGCGTCCAGTTTGGCTCTGCAAGTGCCATAAAAGTCATGGAAGGGTCTGGGTAATGTGCAGCAATAGAATAGCAGAAGCAGGCACCACAATGAACCACAAAGAGAGCAACCTAAATTACAAACATCAATGTTTTACTAAACTAAGAGAAAAAATATGTAGCTGCTTAATAAATGTAAGCTCGAGTAAAAATAAGGTACTAACGAGGAGAAGCTTTGTGCATCGAACCCAAAAGTAGTTGTACTTCCGATCCTTCTCCAATCTGATAATTTGCAAAGAAGACAATTCAAGAAATATTACGACATAGGAAGACAAGTAAACTCTTTTTAATGAAACACATATTCCAATATCTCTCACCTGGCAAAACAGTTACTGGCCCTGCGCAGACGCCATAGACGCAGCATACTGAAAATGCCATATCCTTGAATAGTATTATGCAACAAGCTGCCAAAAAGTTCATAAGGAATTGTGGAAACCACATCAAAAATGAGCCAAGTCGAGATATATCTCCAAGCTATTCTCTTGGGATCATCGACCAGAAGATAAGTTGCCTTGTCCAAGAAGGCAACAAAGAATGTCAAAACGATGTCAACAGCGAAAAATCCATTGACAACATTATCTATAATACTGAGAGGTGCTCTTGGTGTTTGTAAGTAACCAAACTCAAAAGGAGATGCCCACGCTGTGTAGACCACCAAAAGCACTAGAAACCAATCCCACGCCCTGAAAAATATTCAACATTAATCATCAGTGACTCCATCATAGAAACATGCTTACATAGTGATAGTGCAGAGACAAAAACAAACACAAACCGAGAATCCGCATAGTATAAGAATGCAAAAGCAAACCAAATCGATACTATTGAACAAAATCAAATTAAGAGATCGATTTATACGATTCGTGTAATGCCTTTGAACACGAGCATTACATCGAACACTACAGATTCAAAATAGTTTCATCGTTTTGGGGAGGATATGCTTCAATGAAGTAAGGATCAAGAAATCTCATAAGATCTGGAACGAGAAGGCAAAGCATGCATGGATAAATATAACCTAGCTAGCTCCACACATTAACGATTCGTCTTCCACAAAATCTCATCATCGATGTCACGAGCCATCATAGAATCGGTTAAGCAAATCGATTACTACCTGTAACGAGGATCGAACGGAGAGACGATGAAGAACCGGAGCTTCACATGACGCGAAGAGCCAGAATTAACACCGAGAGGAGGAAGAAGACCTTTGCTGAAGCTATAACGACTCATCGTCCCTTCCGTCGAAACATGCTCCGCCGCCACGTCCTCCGCCTCCCTAATCGAAACTCCTCCCCCGCCGTCGTGTTTCTCCGGCCAAAACCACACTTTCTTCTTCTTATACATCACGATTCGATCCTAACAAACTCTCGATTGAAAACAGAATACGAACGATTTTTTCTGTTAACAGAAAAAGCCGTTCACGTTCCGTTGTCGAGAGAGGGAAGCGTACAACACATGGGTTGGTCTCCTTCCCCGATTACGTTGCTCTAAACTTGGTGTGTGTGTGACCTTCTGTTATGTTAGGGCGTGTGTGTGTGTATTTATATTGGTGGTATTTACCTTTTTGCCCTTCTTACTATAATTTCCCTCCTTATTTCCTCTTCGTTCATTGGTGTATATAATAGAAAAGAAATTTTCCGTTCTGACTAAAGATTTTCTTACTATATATATTGAAATTGGACGGAGACTTTATTGCTCTTGTCTCTGACTACACATATTAAATGTACGCGGTTGATATTATGAACTTATAAATATATATTTACGTTTCAAAATCAGGAAATATTCTGATAAAATACTCGTATCAATCATTTCGTTTCATAAAGAAATGTCATTTTCACATTTTTATATAAATTAAAAATGGTTACAAATATTTATATTCTCATTAATTACATTTTTTTGATTAATAATATTTAAAATAAATAAATTATTTATAAGTTTAATGTAGTTTACGACTAATATTGAATTGAAAATTGATATAATGTATATTAAAATTTTAAAATGATATTTCTGTATAAGAAAAAATATGATAAAACGTCATTTAAAAAAAAACAAAGGGAGTATTACATTTTAATTTCAAAGTTTCCAAAAAATTTGAAAGGATATATTCCTAAAATTGTCAAGATTCTTTGCTAAACATCTAACGTTTGTTTTGTTTTGTTTTTGAAATTCTAAAAGATTTTGTGGTAGGTTCCAAAGATAAACCCACTAGACAATAATCTCGTGTTCTCGCATTGAATGATAAATTGGATACTATTCCATTTATAAATAAAACGTTAGTGCAAATGGGAGATTCATTAGAGGAAAGAAATTAAGTGGAATTTGACTTATCTTCTACATATCTACCATTTAGGATAAATTTGCATTTAAATAGATTTTATCGAGACTCCATCGGATAAGTATATTCTTCAGATTCTTCTGTTATTTATCATTATTCTTCTCATCCAATGTTATTCATCTAATCACTCATACTTAAATTGAAAAGAGGTGGTCTTGTTATAATTCTTAAAAAGATTTAATTATAAAGTTTTTTTTGTGGGAATGAACGAATAGACTGACATGACCCAATATACGCAGCCACACGAATGAGAGTTTTAATTGACCCATCAAGGGCCACAAGAATGAGCTTTATAGTTGACCCATTAAAGGCCCACGAAAACGATATCTACACGACGTCGTTTAGATTTCGTTGTAAACGTACCCTCCTCTCTCTCAGAAGCATCTTTTGTTGCGCAACTTAGCCGGTGAAGAGAGAGAGAGAGAGAGAGAGAGAGAGAGAGAGAGGGAGAGAGAAAATGTCGACGCTTCTGCAATCGTTCATCGATCCGAAGAAGAACTTCCTTGCTCGTATGCATATGAAAGCCATATCCACTCGGCTTCGTCGATACGGTACAGATCTCTATCGGATTAACCTTAATTTCCTGAATCTGGATTTGTTGATTCTTATTTTGCTGTGTGTTGCGGTTTTGTATTTTGGATTGGGAATGATCAGGTCTCAGGTACGATGATCTATACGATCAGTATTACAATATGGACATTAAGGAAGCTCTGAACAGATTGCCCAGGGAGGTCGTTGACGCTCGTAACCAGCGTCTCAAGCGTGCCATGGATCTCTCCATGAAGCACGAGTACCTTCCCAAGGATCTTCAGGTAATTGAGGATATTGAGCATACGGTGACAACACTCGCTAGGCTACAAGTCTGTGATGAATTGTTAGATTCGATTTCGTGTTCTGGGAGAATGTTAAGGATATTGATTAGTGGAGCTTAGGCGTATGTATAAGCTATATTATATGCTTGCCTCTTGCATTACTTTGTGAACACTATGCTCTTACTAGAGTTTGTTATATGATGATTGCATGGTATACTATTGTGTTACTGATGTTTTTACAATGTTAAAGCTATCAAAATGATGTAACTGTTTAGGTATCCTTGTTGTAACTTTGAGGTTTTTATTCCATGTACAGGCGGTGCAGACCCCGTTCCGTGGCTATCTTCAGGAGATGTTAGCTCTCGTAAGTCTCTTCTCTTTCAATGATTTTTTTATTTAAACATGCAGTTGAGTTTCTTCTTGTTTAGCCTGTCTGCTTTTCTTGCGTTAACATGCTTGTGATCTTCAGTGTGTTGCGTGTTGTGCCTGAACCAATGATTAAGACTATGAGTTTTCCTTTATTGTTTTAATGATGATGTTGTTGTTCAGATCTTAGACTCTTCATCAGAAAGAACACTGTTTTGAATGTCTCATTGGTTTTCTTATCATCGTTATTCACTGTCATTTAGTCGTTAGTCATCACTTTTCTTAATGGTGTGTGTGTGTGTGTTTGATAGGTTGAAAGGGAAAGTAAGGAACGTGAAGCTTTGGGAGCTCTGCCACTCTACCAGCGCACACTCCCTTAAGCACATCCTCTTTTTGATCAACTCTGCTTCTCTGCATAAATTTCCTCTCCAAATGGATTACAATTGATATATTGGGAGCTATTTTCTCTTCTTGAAAAGCTTGTGTCTTGTGATAGTTTTTCCTAAACGGGATATGGTGCTTGTTACATTTTTTCACGTTTTCTGGCATGAATAAAATTGACAAGGCTACTCTAAATCTGGTTCAGTGACATTCATTTTCTCAGTGTGCTATATATGTGATGATTGCTTTCTAAGTTTTATGCAATCAAATGCTCTAACCATGTTGAATGTTACCAGTGGTTTCAAGTATAGCAACACGTGGGTCGTATTTCACAATTTACAATTCTGTCAAACTATAATCAGCATATTTCTAATGCAAACATTCGATGACCTACAAACATAAATAACTGAAAATAAAAATCTGACGCTGAGTTTAAAGCTCAAACAATAAGAAAAGCTGCTTGATAGAGAAAACAACAGCCACTGGAACTCGTTGCAATGTTAAAACGGGCTACCCGGCCCGTTTAACCACAACCCATTTAAACTATGTACTACATGCGCTTTTAGCCTTTTGAGAATAAACGGGCATTGTTCATGAATACGAGTTTTTAGCTTTTTGAGCATATCGAAATTGGGAAATGAAACTTAAGATTTCAAAAAAAAAAACAAGATATTATATATTATCAACATTATTTAAATCATTCATATGATAAGAGAGACCCATGTTATGAATATTATACTATAATTACTACTGTTTGGGAGGAATATATTAATTAATATATCAAGAAAGGAACATTTGCATGTGAGTGAGTAGACTGGGACACAAGTTTTTAATAGATTCAGGCCAGATTTGTTTTTTAAGGACCTCCGCCTTAAGCACCACCAATAATGATGCTCTTAGTTATCCATATTCCTCTCTGTCCCCTTTTTCTTTATCCTTATCTCCTCCTTTTCTTTTGCTCGATCTCTTTCATTTACATAACTGTAGATTTTAATTGGTAGGAGAATAAGAAGAAGATTAAATGACTTGAGACAATATGAGAATTTTATCTCATTGGTGTTGCATGCCACTGGATCTTGGATATACTACATTTTGGTTTGTGCGGTTCGTTCATTTGTTAACTTTTCATTTATTTAAATTTGGATGTTTCTTTTAAGGCACATAAAATTATTAATTACGCTGTACTAACTTGTGGAGGGTGGACCATAAAGTCGGTCGCATGTGATTCATTGACACAGACTGGATCGTCTTTTGTGTTTCTTTTAGTTAGGTTTAGTTTCGATCTTCGTTAACCAAAGCTTTTTTTCTTTGTTAAGTCAACCAAAGCTTACTGTAGTAACTGTTTAGTTTTGCCGGTACCAATATATTCAAAGTTGATGAGAGTATTAGACTGATACGCGGAAGAAGTCACTATGCTGACGTGGAGAAGATAAAGACTCGGAATCAAGTGGAGGGTTTTCTGTTAGAAGAAGCGGGAGCTTTATATAGTATCAGTGGTTCTCTTTTAGGATTATCAGATTAGATCTTTTGAAAGTAGCAAGTGAGACGAGAGTCTTGAGGCGTTTCTCTGTTTAGAGATTCGTATGAGAGATTCGGTGAGCTCGTGTGTGAGCGATCCGTAATCTCTTGCGTGCTTGATTCGTAGCTGTAATCTGTTCCGGGATACTTGTAATCGAAGTTAAGGTTGAGTTACAGGAGTTAGAGGTATCAATCTTAACATAGACACACTCTCATCGATGAGAAACATAGATTATTTTCTTACGTCAAAAAGAATCATAAACAGTTTGTCATACAATAATCACGTAAGATACGCACATTACGTGTCTTCCAAAGTTCTAACACTATGTATTATATAACACATAGTTCGATGTTTTAAACATAATTAGAGAATTATATAAACAGCGAAGATGTATATGATATTGCCATTGCCACCACAGAGTTGTAGTATTCACATGTCACATTAAATAGGTTGGTTAGAACTTTTAATTTTAATAAACACTTTAACTAGTTTTGCAAGCGAAGAAAGACAATAGTCAAAATGTCGTTTGGTTAAAAGGTTGGTCCACTTTCCCATGCATGCATGTCTATTTCTTTTTAGTCTTTTATTGGATATATATTTGTTGTTTAGGCGAGTAAAAAACAAAGTTAGGCGACTATCTGACCCCGATTGAATCATAAATTTAGGTTTAACCACCAAAACATAGAAAACCAATACTGACTCTAAATAGTGTAATAGTCAATCTTTTTATTGTAAACAAAACTTTGCTCAATCTAACATTTAAAAAAGAAAAAAGATTTTATTACTTGAATTTATTCAATTGACTGAAGTCGATAGCCTTATGGTTTCATCTTATTTGTAATATATTAATTTTTAAATATTCACTTATGCCTGGACATCTCTTATTGCCACAACGCATGTGTATGTATTTATAAACACGCACGCACTATGTTGGTCGGGACAATAATTTGTGCAATAAAAGCACCGCTAAGAGAGTCGGTGGCCTTTCTTGCAGTGATGATCCATTCCTTCTGACGATGCAGAGACAAAATTCGATTATTCTTATTATATTTTAATTTCATATCACTTATTTTATGTATTATGTTCGCGGATCAGATTTGCTATTGACAACTCAAAGCTAAGGATAAACCATTTTACAGAGAATTTATTTCTTAGTTAAAAAAAAGGAAATAATGCATTTTGTATTATGTTCTTTTTATAAGTTAAGGTAATAGGTTTTCTCTTATGTTTGTTCAGTAAAACTAACATTCAAAAAAAAAAATATATGCATATATATATTTCACGTTATGCGACGACTACGATTATATCTAAACTCTATAATCACACTAACGCATCTTTAATCCAAGTTCATTTTTTGTTCTATTTTTTTGTGTTGTTTATCACTAACATCATATGGATGAAAAATGGTAATGTTAAAAAAACTATATTTTATCTATTCTACTTAAAAAAGAAAAAAATTTTACACTGAATTTTTTTTTGATAACCGAATGTCGTGGATCCACTGTGATGGTCCAGACTAGAGACCGAATTCTTTAGCGGCGGGGACGCACACCCGAAGGTGGGTCATGGTCAAGTAACGGTCTTCGATCTCGGACGCCAGAGCAAGTCCGCATATAAATTCTATGGTGACCAGTGTGAATCGCACCCGAAACTGTACTTAAAGCCGCAAGCCGTTCACCACCAGATTAACTTGTCCTGGTTACATCGAAAATGTTAAAGCGGATTTTAGTTTTATCTCTTAATCTATTTATTAATGCTGCTTGCTTGATTATTTTATAGTATTTTGCAGACAAACCAACATGCTTATGGTATTCGAGGTTGCTTTGATCATGTTCACCATGAACGGATTATGACATAATTATTAAGTTTTTGTGTTGTTAATCAAACTAGGTGGTTGCCCGCAAATTTGCGGGTATAAATATTGTATAAATATATATGATATATAATATTATAATTTTTGAATGATAATTAAAAATATTAAAAAGATAACTTTTAACTTTAAATAATTTAAAAATCTAAAATTTTAATATTGTTTTATAGAAGCACAAGATTTATTGATAGTTTAGTAATATTAATCTAAAATCACTAAAAATATTTATTTTACTTAATTTGATCATATGATTAACGAACTCATTATTAATGAATTAAAAACTATTTTAAAACACTTTATAATTATCACATTGTCTTATCTCTCACTTTAATATAATTTTAATGCAAATTAATTTTCAGTTGCGAAGTTCTCATAAATTTGAAGCAAATAATTGATAAATATTTATATATGTAATTATCACATTAACTTCTCCATCATATATTATGCATCATATTTTAACTTCTTCTTATTTCTTTTTTTAGCATCTTTTTCATCTTATTTTAACATGCATTGCTTATGTCTTTCTAATTTTCTTACATATTTTTTGCCAGATATTTCTATCTCTCTAAATATTAATACAAATCACATAATTAATCAATTAAATATACGTCTTAGAATTTCTTTCCAGTCATCACATTACCTTATTTACCTCAATATAATTCGTCTAATCTTCAAAGCTTATATATTAAACGACCAATGGATATATTTTTCAGTGTACATTGCAGTATTTACACATTTATATAAATATGTAATTACAAATTATTTTATTTATTTTTGAATTAAAACAATATATTTTCTATTGCAAATTTTTTTTTTCCAAATTTTCTATTGTTCATATAAATAATTTTAAAATTCTGATAAAATAATTTTTGAATCTATAATAAATAATTTTAATTTAAAAAAATTATAAAATGATTTATAAAAATATATGAACTTTATAAAACACTAATAGTTAACATATACTTATATAAGAATATAACGTAAAATATAAAATTATTACAGTGATTTATATATAAACAATTTCTTAAGACTTCAGTAATATTGACATAAATCACTTAAGTAACTTCTCGTTTAATATAGAATTTTTATTTTTATTTTATGTGCTCTTATAAACAATTTTAAAATTCTGATAAAATGATTTTGGAAACAATAATAATTTATTTTTTGAAGTTTTTATAAAAACAATTATAAATGATTTGTATATCATATATTGACAATATAAGACATTAATAGTTATTATAATACTCGATATAATACATGAAATTTATATATAATCATTATAAGACATTAATAATTATTTTAATACTCTATATAATAATATGATTTTCTTAACACAATATGAAATTATTTATATTGATTTCTATTAAAAATTATTCATTATTTTGTATGGTTTAAAAATATAAGAAATAATTAAATAAACATTATTACTCTTTCCATAATTTTGACAATTAGTTACCATAAATTATTGTTTGTAATATTATTTAGTTTTTTTGGTAAGTGATATTAATTGGTTATAGACTTACCTTATATTTTATATCAAAATAAAATTATAAAAAATTAAAAATCATTGACCAATCAAATTATAACAAATTTCTCAAAACTTCATCAGTGATTGACACGTAAGCAAAATCACTAAAATGACTTCTCAATTAATATATAGGAGGATGTGCTCTTATAAACAATTTTAAAATTCTGATAAAATGATTTTGGAAACAATAATAATTTATTTTTTGATTTTTTTATAAAAACAATTATAAATGGTTTGTATATCATATATTGACATTATAAGACATTAATAGTTATTATAATACTCGATATAATACATGAAATTTATATATAATCATTATAAGACATTAATAATTAGTTTAATACTCTATATAATAATATGATTTTCTTAACACAATATGAAATTATTTATATTGATTTCTATTAAAAATTATTCATTATTTTGTGTGGTTTAAAAATATAAGAAATAATTAAATAAACATTATTATTCTTTCCATAATTTTGACAATTAGTTACCATAAATTATTGTTTGTAATATTATTTAGTTTTTTTGGTAAGTGATATTAATTGGTTATAGACTTACTTTATATTTTATATCAAAATAAAATTATAAAAAATTAAAAATCATTGACCAATCAAATTATAACATTTTTCTCAAAACTTCACTAGTGATTGACACGTAAGCAAAATCACTAAAATGACTTCTCAATTAATATATTGGAGGATCTATTAAATCTATAGTTTAAAGTTCGGCTCAAGAGATATCGATAATTATTGACCCGACAGGTGTGCAGACTAAATCTAAGAAAGCACATGGATTAATAAAGTTGGAATAACACTACTAACTAATGAAGTTCTTAAGTTACATCGGCTCGGATAGTTCAAAAAGAAAGGAGCCAGCGTGGTATGTCGATCATGTGCTGCTTTTAACTATATAAACATTTGATTTAATGTTGCACTAACAAAGATTAGTCGATATATGAAACAATAATAACAATGTGAGCGGCCTAGTGGCCAAGTGTGTTTTGAGGAAAACCTCTATTTTGTATATTTTTGTCATTTCTTATAATTTATTATCTACTGTCTATTCGATTTTCTAAGTCTTAATGACATAATTTCATATTATCTGATATTTTCGAAGGATCTAAAGAAAACAAAACTGGCTTAATAATTAATATATCTTTGTTTGGTTTAATTAGTGCAACATTATAATGCCTATTACTAAGTGGTATGTACAACAAATGGCCATGTGCTTACTACACTTTCTCACGTCTCAAGTCCATTCATCTTTTTATGTAATCTTCATTTTTTCCTTGTCTTATCTGGACAATGTTTTAATTTCCAGATTTTAACCAGTGCAACCAATAGCTTCTTATGGTTACACATATAGAAAATACATTATTGTAAGAAAGAACCTGAGCCAAATGCCATGCTGAATCTGGCACACAGATCAAGCATTTGATGCAGTTTATAATATTCTTATGTGTATGTGATAGGATAATTCAGAACATGTGTAACTTTACCTTGTGGCGATGGGAGGACCAATGTGAGAGATGGATCACATTGTCCCACAGCTTTTGTCCCCTTCACCTCCTCAAATCTATTACCATTAATTACTCTCACATATTCTTATTTACTCCTTTGATGTTTACGGTGTTAGAGCATAATTAGGTTTTTTTTTTTTTAATTTTTTCAAGTGAACCAATCGCGAGTCAACACGTGTCAGTGGAGCCCATGAACAGTGTAAGAAACTTTTAAAAACCAGTTCTTAATTTATAGTTTTTGTAACCAATCCTTACACTGTTTATGGATCCCACGCCTTAAGAAACCCACTTAAGGATCTCCTTAATCATGACCTTATTTAGTCAAACCTTCCAAGACAAAGTGACCCGTTTCCAAGGAACGATGAATAAATAAAGAGACCAATGCTGTTCCGACACAAGTCTTCAGTGGTAAAGTTGTAGTTTAAGACAAAGACAAGGGCCTTTTTCTAGTGCAACTTTGCATATAAAGAGAGCTCTTCGTCTTTGTTCTCCTTCACTCCACTAAACATTCCTTCTCTCGCTCACTCGTGACTCTTCTCTATTAACATAACAAGTGGTGTAAAAAAAGTGAAAAATAATGAAAGAGATGGGAGTGATAGTGCTTCTTCTACTTCACTCGATCTTCTACACTGCCTTTTGCTTCAAAGATGGTAAGTCCCTCGTTATCTATCTCTCATTTTCTTATTTAACCTTAACCAGACATAAGAAAAACAGTTGTTAGCTATGAAAAATAATTATATAGTTTTGATTCACATCATGTTTACACTTTGTATGTTAGAATAATTTCATTTGTATTGCACACCACAAGTCTTGAGTGCTACTACTTGATAACTAGTAGATTCGTGACATCAATACGGCTATCTCTCTTTCAAGATTTTAATTTTCTTTCTGTGTATCATTAGAAGCTTAATCAATAGACAAGTGCATAATAGTTTTGTGAATTAAAATACCAAAAATAATTATTTAAAGAGAATAATGGATATAGATCATCGAAGTATATAACTGTTACAGTGAAACAGATCTGTATATGCACATGGTATTTGTCAATGAATTACAATAAATGCATCACTAAATACTCATACCTTCCCATCTGCAACATTTTATTATTAGTTTTAGTACTTTGAATATTTTAGACTTTAACTTTTCTTAACTTATAATATTATATCATAGATCTAAGACCATGTCCATTGGGGATTTAAGGGGGTCCTTAGCAAAAAGTGGTGGTGGGTCCCATCACTTTTGTTAAGGACCACTCCGAAAACTTTCTATTTAAGGACCGGTTTTTACACTGTTTCGTGGGCCCCACTGACACATGGCGGCTCACGATTGGTTGGATTTAATTTTTTTTTTTTTTTAAATCGAAAAAAAAAAGAAAAAAAAAAGTTAAAGATCCCATAGGGGTCCTTAACCAATGGAGATGCTCTAAATTTTCAAACCATGATACATTAAACATTCCCATGTTAAATAAAAGTGAAAATGTACTTTGCTAGAATCATTGCCACCAACTATATACGTACACTAGTTCCATGTTTGTAGCTACATAAAGTTTGGTTTTCATTACTTGTTACATTTATACTACACATCAAAAATATCAACAAACATTACATGTTATATACTATAATTCAAGTTGGCGTGTTGATATTATATAGAATTTTAGAAATCATAGATGAACAAATATATAATAAAGGTAATTATAGATGAACAAAGATATGCATAGACCTAGAAATCTTTTATTTTTGGTTCATTATTGTCTCTTACTAAAATAAAATAAAAACAGGGCTACTACCAAACGGTGACTTCGAACTAGGTCCACGACACATGGACATGAAAGGTACACAAGTAATCAACAAAACAGCAATCCCAAAATGGGAACTCTCAGGCTTGGTCGAGTACATTCCCTCAGGACACAAACAAGGCGACATGATCCTTGTCGTGCCTAAAGGCGCCTTCGCAGTGCGTCTAGGCAACGAAGCTTCCATCAAACAAAAGATCAACGTTAAAAAGGGACTTTACTATTCCATCACGTTCAGTGCGGCTCGAACGTGCGCACAAGACGAGCGGTTAAACGTTTCTGTGGCTCCTCACCATGGAGTAATGCCGATTCAAACGGTTTATAGTAGCTCGGGTTGGGATTTGTATTCGTGGGCGTTCAAGGCGCAGAGTGATTATGCAGAGATTGTGATACATAATCCAGGTGTTGAGGAAGATCCTGCTTGTGGACCACTCATTGATGGTGTTGCTATGAGAGCTCTTTATCCTCCTCGTCCCACCAACAGTAAGTGTTTCTTTACTTTTAATTATTGTTATTAGCAATGTTGAACAAATGTTAGGCGCGGTAATTAAGCAAAATTCAACATTAATAAGTGTCTATATAAGTGTCTAGACACCACTTAAACTGATTTTTTTTTAAATGGTATAAAATGCTAGGTGGTATGCGTAAATTGTTTCCCTTTTAGCAACTGTTATAACATTCCATAAGTTACTAGATAAGAACTAAATGTTTTATAGAGAATTAGCGTCAAGACTGATTTAAATTGTGTTTAAAAAAATGATATTCATTCTGTTCTAAAAAGATCTATATTTTTGAAAATAATTATTTATAAAAAAAATTTATATATTTTTAATATATTAATTAATATAAATTGTAAATTTAAATGTATTTATTACAATCTTATTAGTAAAAATAGTTAACAATAGAAAATAATACATTGATAACAAAATTTTTATATGTTTATAATAATTATGGAAATTTTAAATCATAAATCTTATTGAAACTGAGTAATTTTAAGTAACCATTTACATATAACCGATTTGGTGTTTTAACGAACTAACGTATTCTCTTTGTTTTTTATTGGTAGAACTATCAAGGGGTTTCATTTCTGATTATTGTGGGTCAAATTAGGAAATATTTAAAATTTGTGGGGTTTATTTGCAGAGAACATTCTAAAGAACGGAGGATTCGAAGAAGGCCCATGGGTTTTACCCAACACATCATCAGGAGTTTTAATCCCACCTAACGCCGTCGACGACCACTCTCCGTTACCTGGATGGATGGTCGAATCTCTCAAAGCCGTTAAATACATCGACTCCGACCATTTCTCCGTCCCCCAAGGCCGTCGCGCCGTCGAACTCGTCGCCGGGAAAGAAAGCGCCGTCGCACAAATCGTCCGCACAAAGCCCGGGAAAATCTACGTTCTCTCCTTCGCCGTCGGAGACGCGAGCAACGCCTGCGCGGGGTCTATGATAGTCGAAGCTTTCGCCGGAAAAGACACGCTCAAGGTACCGTACGAGTCGAAAGGGAAAGGTGGATTCAAGCGAGCGTCGCTGAAGTTCGTCGCCGTCTCGGATAGGACTAGGATTATGTTTTACAGTACGTTTTACGCGATGAGGAACGACGATTTCTCGAGCTTGTGTGGGCCGGTGATCGACGATGTTAAACTTCTCAGTGCTCGGAGGATGTGAGCTTGCGCAGCGAGTTGTTTACGGGAAAATGACGACACAGTGGGCTTTCTTGCGGATCGTGAGGATTTGGGCTTTTTCGGCCTCTTACTGTTCTTCTTTCTTTTAAAAGTTTAAAACAAAATTATGTGGGCACTCTCTAGTTGAGCAGGAGGTTTCGGTGAGTGGCGTTCGTATGCTACTGTTTGGTCGTAATATATAAAATCTCAAGCTGGTTAATTATTTTATAATCCTTACTCCTCTGTTTCAAAATAATAGAATTTAAGGTTTTTGGCTGACAAAAAAAAAAGAATTTAAAGTTTTTGTACATTAATTAAAAAGTTAGTAATTTTTATTTAATTTATCTTGTAAGAATAATAACTACAACTAATTTAACCAAAAAAAAAATATACTATAAATTGAAATGTAAGTATAAATATCAAATTACATTAAATATTTACATATATAAATATGAAGACATTACTGAAACAAAAAGAATCATAAAACACTGTTTAGAGTGAACCGGAGGGAGTATTATTCTAAGTCAAAATGCTCTAAAAATCAATTTGTTTATGCACCGATTAGACACCAAATAAACAAAATAATTTTTCTAATTTTTCTTTTAACAAAATTGAAATGATTAAAAAGACCAAAAAAGCTTGTAGTATATAAAGAAACATGTTTAGCGTTTTTTTTTTTGAACTGTAACATGTTTAGTGTTTTGCTAATCGATAATCAAGACAAAAGCAAAACCAAAAAGCTAGTGTTATTACCAATAGTCTCTGCAAGAGCAAACACCATCTTTCATATGGTGAAACCTCTTGACATCTCGGGAGATCAAAACTCTCCCAACAATCTTCGACATCAGTTTCAACGCGTTGTGGCAATCAACACAAACACGTAGATTCTTCATCACTCTCACTTCAGCACGCGCAGGAGTATTGAGAAACGACGTGACGAAAGCGAACTTCTCGTTATGGTTAAAAAGGTTTTCGTCTTTGCTCTCTTGGTCCACGTCGTGCAACGCAAGTTTGGACTCAGGGACGTAACCAAGCTCCACCATATGCTCTTTTAAGCTCTTCAACGCCATGTAGTATTCTCTGTTTTCCGGAAGAGATATATCTCCAGCCCTGAAATCACCCCCTGGCGTCATTCTATGTAGCTTCTCTTTTGCTATGTCTGATGACTTGACAGGAACAAGACCAGCCTTTGAGTCTTTGTTCAATCTACTTGCATCAAGCTGCTCAACCATGTCTTGACACCTGTCACCGAGCTCTAAATCCCCGTGAACTCGTGCAAGATTCATCAGTGTTTCCCACAAGTCAACAGCATTTGGTTCCATCATCTCCACAAACCTCAAGGCTTCATCTAAATAACCAGGCTCAGCCAACATCTTAACAATGCTCACGTAATGTTCCATAGAAGGGATGATCCCGTAGTCTCTGTTCATCGACTCAAAGTGAAGTAGTCCTTCGTTAATGTCACCGAGCACACCACACGCAAAGAAGACCTCTTTGAATATCTCTCCATCAGGTCTGTTCCCTTCTTTTTTAAAACGAGAGAACATATCAATAGCGTCCTCTTCATGTCCATTTTTGGCTAAACACCTTATGATACCGCACCAAGACTGCGAGTTCTTCTCATGGATACTCTCGAAAACGGTTAACGCATCTTCCACAGACTCACAACCTGAGTACATTTCTATTACCGAGTTGTAAGCGCTTGTATCCGAACGAGAAACCGAATGAGTAATAAACTCATGAACAACTTTAGCTTCTTGTAAAGCTTGTGCATCTCCACATAGCTGTGCCAGCCACAAAAGTCTAGGTAAATCCACAATATAACCCTGATTTCTCCATGATTTGATGATATCAACTGCTGCTTTCACATTACCTTCTCTGCAAAGCGCATCCAATGAGTCATAACCACTATTGTCTTGATGAAACTGTGCATTTACCTGTCTATGTCCACCATTGTGAGAATCCCAAGTCTGGTTCGGTGAGTGAACAAAACCTGCATTCTCCTGATTGTTATTACCGTATGACGAACAAGCATCACTACTACTTTGCCAATTTTGATCTCTCTGGTTAAAAAGATCACTGCTTTGATAAAACCCATTTGTATTCTGACCAGAAACAGGGGGATAATCTGGGTTTAAGCTCTGCCCATTTGAATTCTGCTGAAACCCACCAAGGCACTGATCTCTATTCATGAAGTCAGTTTGATTTGAACAAGAACCAGTCGGATCAGGGTTTAGGAAACCCAAACCCTCCGCAGCTGTGCTCAGATTTCTCAACAGAGGAGCGAGAGGTCTCAGTGAATCACATGAAAAAGGATAGCGTAGCCTACAGGTGGAGCGGAGAAGGGAACCTCTAGCCGTGTATATCATTGTCGGAACAAAACCCATTTACTGGAAATGGAATCCGACAAGGGTTTAACAGATAAAAAGACCACCTTTCGTGTAATCTGTGGAAAAAAAAAACCGAATTTAGAAAGAGGGAGTTTCACAAATCTAAACACTTCCTGCCAATTCGCCACACAAAGAAAAAGACTATTCTTTTAAGTTTCGGGGAAGAGATTAATTTTTGGTGAAACTCGGGGACGACTTCGTTTAGCTGATGAAATGAAACTACAGTCAAGGAAAAGTAATTTACGACCTAAAAGATGATTATTTACCAATTATTCATGGGTTTAATCCTTCTCAAAATATTAACAAAATCGTAATAACGTTCGTAAATATTGAATTTGCTTGTACATTCCAAGATAATAAATTAATACTGTATTAATAAACTTGATTACAAACTTTCATACATTCTTTTAACTTTCTTTGGTCAAAATTATAAACATAACACAGTTCAATTATCCAGTGCATGAACTTGAAAGTACATGACTTGTTTGCTTTTACTGCCTCATGTTGATGCTAATATCTCCTCTTGGAAGCAAGTAACCCATACAAAACAAAACAAAAAGAACACACGGGCATAACAGTAACATCATCACATGAACGGAAGCAACTAGAGTTACAACTTGCTTCGCTAGAGAGATCTGGAGAATAAGCTTGGAGAATTTCCACAACGCATATGTGACTAACTAAGCAAGAACGCGAGCAACAGTTCCATGAAAGCAAAGTCATGAGAACAAATCAGAATAAGGGAATCAACACATTGTCTAGATGAGCATTAACCATATTCAAAGCCATTTTACTCTCACCTCTCACTAAGCCACAACGCTTATTTCCAGAAAGAATGAACTTTGCCTAATAACAGTTGGGCATGAAGCAATCAGAACAGAAACAATACCAAGAAGAAGGCACCGCAAGATATAACTAGTGAGCTAGAAAGGGCGAATGAGAAACTACTCGATCTTGACATATTATCAGAAAATTTAATCGAGTAGACTGTAAACATATAAGGAAACCTGCTCAAAGCACCACAGCTTTCTAGCCCTGTGGACAAAGCCAACTCCAGGACACCTGAAATAATCAAGATAGCGACAAAATTGAAAATAGCATACAAGCCAGTTACGTTTTGAAGAACAGGAATGGTATTGCACCATTCATATGGCCAAAGGGAGAAGTCGTAAACCCCAGCATCAGAGTTAGACCTCTAAAAGCAAAAGGTCTGCTTGCCTCGGACAAGGCAACAATGTTCCTGAAAAACGCAGGGGGAAATCAATAATGTCCAGAGGATGACTAAGAAAAAATAAAGATCAGACATTCAGGCTTCACATGCCATACTGACAATGAAAATAGGACTGACCTATCTTGCCACAAGTAACATGATGGAGTCAATTATATCAACACACAAGTGTGCCACAGAACATAAAATCATACTGTACAAAATTGAAAGAAAGCACCATATTAACAGCCCTTCAAAATATGTTATCTCAGAGTTATGTATACATTGAATTTTGCTTTAACTTCCTTCAGGAATTACAATAATGAGAACTAAGAGAAATCTGACAAAACAGCAGAAAAGAACACCATAATGAACCTCGGGAATTTTCATTCTAATCAGAGTTTCAGTACATACTTATATTCTGCTGTGACTATACACTCAATATCAAATCCACTGGAAAAGAAACAATATATGACAGTTGAATGATTCCACGTTGCAGGGAAATATGGCCAGGACAAAAAAAAGAATTAATTCTGACTGATACTAGCAAAATTGACTGCGGGTACCAGCAGATATCAAATTTTTTACCTCCATCAAATGTTCATCATCTGATATATTAAGAGAAAGACGGAGATCAGTTAATGATGTTTCTTGTTCCCAACTTAAGGGACCAGAAGCGAATAAGTCCCCCAATGTACTGCGGTAAGTATATAGTTCAGACCTACATGACCTTCTTACTCCATCACCTGCTACTGAACGTTTCCGCGTTGCTTCTTCCCTAAGGCCACAAGATTCAGCCTCGCTGCTACATGAGTCTGCCTGTTGACTAGATCCATCTAGCATACAAGGTGGAATGTTACTCTCATCATCACTAGCAGCGCTACAACTACCAACTGAGCATGCATCGCTATCATAACAATCATCAGCGACTAAGCCTCCTGCACGAACACTCTCACTAGAACCTTTTGATCTTACCCTGACCATTTGACAGCAACCAGTTTTGCGATTCGTAGAGGAAGCTTCCAGTGATCGCCTCTTCTCAGGGTTTCCTGTGCATGATTCAGCACATTCTGGCCAGTTGCTAGGTGACGGTCTCTTTAACATTCTAGCAGAGACGACACCACGTATGATGTTCACTTGGGGCTGCAGCTTCCGTTGTACGTCTGATCCAGTCAGTGCCGATGACTTCACAGAACCTGATATCTGAAAAAGAGTTTACAACACAGTTAGCTAACGCTTATGCTCACATTATTTCAGAATGATCAATATCATTGAGAGGCGATGCAAATTGCCACCTCCAACCACATATGCGTAGAGTCAGAGGACCAAGCAGGAAATCTTATTGAAGACAAGACAAAGAGACATCAACAAGTGTACATTAGCTTTAAAAAGTGAGAACATAAGAAAACAAGACAAAAGAAATTACCTTTCCAATCGCAACCCATCTCTCATCCTGCCACGACTGTCGGACCCTGATGTTAGCTTTGTGAAACGTAAACTCCTCCGGAGTCCCAAGAAACCGAACCACATAGTAGTTCCCACACAACTCTTGTCGAACAGTGGCAGCTTTCCATGAGAAACTATCAAGAACTTCCACCAATTCACCAGCCTCCCACCGCTCAACATCAACTTGTGGAGGACAGGGCCTAATCACCTTCCTTGGAACTCTCTCCAAGACAGCTTCCTCGTGGAAAGAGAAGTATCTAACATTGTAGGTATGTCCATTACCCGAGATAATCTCAGCGCATCGCCACGCACCGTAAGGTGCCTCTTTGTTGCTAAACACCTCAACTCTACTTCCTTTTCTGAATCTCATTATAATCTGCAAAAGATAACAATCTTAAACAGTTACTATCTCGCAGAAGATCACTTACAAAAATAAAATCAAATTAAAAGGTATTGCTTGATTGATTGATTAAACAATCCAGAAACCTAAGAACACAGATCATAAGAATCCAAATCAAATTAAAACGATAACAAAATCAAAACAACAAGATCAATCCAAAAACTCAGTTCCTCAGATAGCAAAAGAATCTGTTGAAGAACAGATCAAAACTAACAAGGAACAGCATAATCAATCAACCATCGAAGAATCTCGATCAGATCAATGAAACACTAACATCGAAAAACCAAAAAAAAAAAAAAAAATCGAAGAAGAGATCATCATCATCATCACCTTCTGGAATGTCTGGAGGAAGACTTGATCGCCGGAAAATTTTCGAATTTTTCTCTGTTTTCGATTTTTCTCAGATAATGTGATTGGAAGGGAAATTTGGGGATTAGGGTTTCGGGTAATGGGAATATGGAAAGCTAATTGGGCGTTACGTAATTTATATTTATTTTTTTAATTTGGTGACGTGGGATTTAAGTTAAAAAAAAATTAAACCAGAAATAGGAGATAACAACCCATACATTACATTAATGACGGTTTTGATTAGTAAAATTAATTACGTTTCACTCGCCGTGCACACGCGCGTTTAATTGAGACAGATCATGAATTTATTTCATACGTCCATGCTTTTAGGTACTTAATTTTACAATTATTTGATTTACTAAAATTAACTTAACAGCTTGTTCATGCGTTGCAGAGATTGATATGTATCGTACACTCAAGTCTCATCTCGTTTTGCTTACGCATTATATATGTTTCACCTTATGATATATCTATCTGAACAAGTAACCTAGTGAAGTTTTGACAAAAAAAAACAATATCATAAAACATTTTCTCTCATAAACACATTTCTTGATCATATAGATACGGAAATAACAAATCATCACATAAAATTCACTGTTGGTTTAAGCAAAAAAAAAATACGTAGTCGGTCAAAGCAAAGTTTACGTGGCAAAACGTATATGCTGTAATCAGTAAAGCATTTATATACAATAAAAGGTTATGCGATTATATGATTTACGTGATAAAGAATAAGACCAAATCATATATACAACTATTTCTTCACGAGAAGTCAGAGGACAAATATTTCCACAGAAAAGGATTATCATAATCTCTTCTTCTTTTTTTTCCGTTTGATAAATTTTATCGGCTGATATAATCAGCTCCGAAAAAAATGCATTTAGTGTTACAAAATAGACTATTTACTACCATATTGTATAACTGAATTTAAAATATATTTCAACTAATTCTAGAACCGATCATCTATTAGGATCTACCATATTAATCACTTAGATCGAAATCTAAATTAATCAATTGATGATAATTTAATTTTTAAAAAGAATCCTGATAATCCTTGATATGTTTAATATTTGACCAATTGACTATGTTATACTAATATGTGTTACATTTGACCATTGACTATGCTACAATCACTAACGTCCGCAAATCTACCTGCTACATGTCTAATTTATAGAAGTCAGCAACTATATGTTTCACAGTTGAACGATCCGATCCACGACGGCTTTTCAAAGTTCTATATATATATATACTAAACTGGATTGTGTGATCTGCATGCGTATTATGACATTACGTACAACGAATGAATCTGATGCACACTTGCTTATAAGGCATTGTACTCGCTACATTTGGATCTTCACTCCAAACTCAAAAGGATTAATGTATATTTACTTATTCACATCTCCTCAGCTTTGAATCAACCTAAATATCATACTGCTAAGTGCTAACTAACACTCTGATATAAATATGTTTAACAACTTTATTTTGGTGGAGAGTAACGTAGAAATGAGTTGTGCAATTAATACTTAATAGTAGTAAGTACACTTACTATATCTTAGAAAGGAACGTTAAGCTGTGTGTGGTTTAGTTTGAAGTTCCAACAACCATGGCACCACGATCCCGAGTCCTATTAGAGAAGATATGATTTATTATTAAAACCGATGTTTTACTACTAAATCATATCATTTCTTTTATGCTATACTCCAAAACATAATATGGCTGTAACTGGTACACTAATAAGAAATTAATGGAATACAAATAAATGAAATAGTATGAATTGGAACACATCAAAAAATGAAATTGATTTTATTCCAATCATTCATGAAAAAAATTGTAGAAGAATGTTTAAGAATGTTTTTCTTTGTAATCTTTTGGAATGTTTGTGGAATTAATGGAATGAGTATTCCATTCCATTCATGTCAAATGGTGAAAAAATTCTGAAATTAATGGAATAAGTCATTCCACATCATTCCATTCAAAAAATCAACAATCCAGTTGCAGTCTATGTTTTTTATGCTCTTTTGTTAGTTGCAATATGAAACTTCGGTTTTAATATTGCTTAATGCCAAAATAACTTTGATGAAAGGAATAATTTGTAACTTTCCACGTTACTTCGAAAATATAACAAGAGTGACAATCTTTAAGACCATGTTTATCACCGGTCTCTTAAGGTAAGGTTTTTAACTTAATTTGACTTTAAAAAAAAATTAGTTAAAAGACGGCTCTTAAGTCTTTTATTTAAGAGACGATTCTTAGGTTTTTTTAATTAAATAAAAAACGTCTCTTAAAAAAATTAAAAATCTCTACTAAGAAACTTCCAATAAACATGTCTTAAGTCTTTACATATTAAGTTCTTTTATCTATTTTTAAGAGTCTTTGACTACATGTTAAATCAAAGACTATATAATGCTATTATTAACAATAGGAATGAAAAGCTATTTTTAACGAAAAATAATTATATTATTACAAATTATGAAAAATATTACATACAATTTTACAACATCCACGTTTGATGATATTCGCGGTGATTTTTTTTTCTATTAATTTGCACAATTCTGCCTCTTTTTGGATTCAAATCTTTTTTCCATTAATTTGTATAATTTCATTTGTCTGAGACTCAAAACCTAAGTTTTATGTAGAATTATTGATTAACATTTAGTAAAACTATTGAACCAGAAGGGATTCTACCAATGAAAACTACTCAACAAACATCTATAGTGAAAAAGCTTTAATAGAATTAACAATGAAAAATAGTAGTAGTATTATAAGAAGGGAAAGTGCAAAGAGGCTTCTCAAGTGGGGGTACGGTTAACGTGTTTAGGAATATCCTAAGTATGAGGTTATCGACGACGTAAACATTCTCCTCTTTTAAAGTTGCTTAAGAATAATCTCAAAGTTACTTAAGAAAAATATTATTTTTTATTCACGTTATGAACTAAACAATAGAGACGTGAACAAGAGTCCTACACACACCAAACTCATACCTTAAAGCCATCATCATATTCTGTTATGGCTTCGTTAGCTTAACAAACAATCGTACCGGTCAATGCCTTCAAAATCTGAGGACCGGTTTAGCATGGTAAACAAATATAGGCTGTAACTGATCGCACTAGTATGGAATTAGTGGAATAAACATAAATAAAATAATTGGAATGAAATACAGCAAAAAATGGAATAGAATTCATTCCATTCATTCATGAAAAAATTTGTTATGGAATAGTTTTCTTTATATTTCATCTAATTATTTTTGGAATAGGTGGAATGGCCATTTCATTCTATTCATGATAAATGGTGAAAAAATATGTGGAATTAATGGAATCAACTATTCTACATAATTCCATTCCAAAATACTACAATCCAGTTACACCCATAATCAAATCATGTAAACTCACACTCAGTGTCTTCCTACAACTAACTTAAGCAACTCTAAATAAGAGTCCCAAACGTGCAACCTTCTCTTCCACACTCATCCACAAGCCAAGAGTTTCCACCATTCTATAAATCTCATTAGATTTTGGGTGAGACTTATCACCTGAAGAGAAACCTAGCGTCGTTAAAGAACCATCACTGTCAATGAAATCAACCCAACTGGTTCCTACTTCTTTCCTCACCTCTTTCCTCCTCATCTTTCTCCTAATCTCCGCAGCTTTTTCCCACTGTCCTGTCTCTGCATAGATGTTATACATCTGAACATAAGAACCTGACAACTCCGGTTCCATCTCCATAACAAGCTCAGCTACTTTTTCTCCCATTTTAGAGTCCCCGTGCAGCCTACAAGACCCCAGCATGCTTTGTAACATCGACACTCCTGGTCCTCCAGGAACCTCACTCATAAGCTCCTCTGCTTCTTTCAATCTCCCAGCTCTGCCAAGCATGTCGACCATACAAGAGTAGTGCTCATGAGACGGCTCAAGGTTGTAGTCTTTGGTCATCGAGTTGAAAATCTCATGGCCTTTGTCTACCATACCTTTCCTATTACAAGCTGTTAACACAGAGAGAAACGTGATCAGGTCTGGTGCTATGTTCTCTTTAACCATCTCTTGGAACGAGTTCATCACTGATTCAAAATCCCCGTGGCTTGAATAAGCTGATATTATCGATGTCCAAACAAACTGGTTCTTTTCAGACATCTCATCAAAGACTTTCTCGGATTCATTGATGCTCCCACGCTTGGCGTACATATCAAGAAGCGCGCTTGAAACAACAGGACAACTAATTAAACCTAACTTAAGTATATGAGCATGGCAACGCTGACCATGCCTTAGAGATATATTCTCTGCAGAAGCTATTGCATTTAGCACACTTCCGAAAGTGTATTCATTTGGCGTTGCTTCTGCCGCTGCTGATAAGAACATCTTGAGAGCTTCAAGTGAGAATCCGTTTTGAGCATATCCAGAGATCATAGCATTCCAGGAAATAATCTCCCGGGTATGTATCTCATCGAAAGCCTTCTTGGCATCTTCTAGCGCCTCAAACTTGGCATACATTGTGATGAAACTGTTTCCAATATACAGTTTCGAAGCAAAACCAGTCTTGATGCATATCCCATGAATCTTCAGCCCTTCTCTGATTTGCTCATTGCACTTAACAGCGTTGATTAATCCAACAAATGTAACCTCGTTAGGGGAGACTCCATCTAACCTCATTTTATGAAAGATGGACACAGCATCATCTTTATTTGTGGAAATCATAGTTGTCCAAGAGATAACATTCCTCTCGCTCATCTGGTAAAACACTAATTCCACATCTTCTCCAACCCCACACTTCCAGTAACTTGACATCAACATATTACCAACAGAGACAAGCGTTGCATAGCCTCTTTTTATGCACAAACCATGGATTTGCCTGGCCAGGTTCAAGTCGGTTTCGTGACAACAAGTCGTGATCACGCTAGTAAAAGACACGTGATCAAGCTCCACACCTTCTCGCATCATCTCCCTAAACACAAGCACTGCCTCAAACCCGAGACTCCCTCCTTGAGAAAGTCCTGACAATAAAGAGTTCCATGAAATCATATCCTTAACCACCTTCTCATCAAAAACTCTCCTAGCATCTCTGAAACTTCCAGCTCGCGAATACATTGTTATAAACGAGTTCCCAACGACAACATCACTCTCCAGTCCGGTTTTCACCACAATAGAATGCAACTGCAATCCTAAACAAAACCCTTCAAAGCCCACACAGAAGGAAAGAGCCGTCGAATAAGTAAACGCGTCGAAAACCACTCCAGAAGATCTCATCCTAACAACAAAACTCAGAGCAACTTGATTGTCTTCAAACCCAGAGAGTATAGTGTTCCAAGAAACAACATCAGGATCAACCAGACTCTCAAATATGCACAAAGCATTGTCAAACCGACCAGCATTACGGTACATACTCATTACAGCGTTGGAAACACATACAAAGGAAGTGAAACCAGAGGTTATCGAAAACCCATGGACTTGACAACCTCGTTTCGGGTCTCCACGACATGCTTTAAGAGCTAGACAAAGAGTGACCTCGTTTATATTACTACGACCAGAAAAACCAAGCTGGAGACTTTTAGTGAAAATCGCAAGCGCTTGTGAAGGAGAGTTTCTCCGTAAGGATTCACTGATGGAATGGTTAATGTAGGTTGTTGCATTTCTTTGGGAACTTCCATCGAACAGCTTGTGTGCAATTATCAAAGGATAGCGAAATCTTTGGAAAGGTAAAGACTTTGAGGGATTACAATGTAGATAACTCAGAAGGGTCATGAGAAGTAAAGCTTTCCGGTTTCAGATTTTACATACGAGTGAACTATCGGAGAAGAAAGTGCGGTTTTTACTGTGTTGTGTGAAGCGTCGAAGAGAGTAGAACGGAGCAAAATAGAGCTTTGAGGGTAAAGCTGTAAATAACGAGCGGATTAGAGGGTAATTTCGGACAAGCTGGTGTTTGTTCTTTTTAAAGTGTCCGCTAGGTTTATTTCCTCCAGCCCAGTCATTGTCTCTTTGTGGCTCTCCGTGTTCTCAGGTAAAACCCTAGCGATTCTTTTATTCTTTGCTCTTCGTATGTTGCCGATTTGCAGTCTCTCGCTGGAATCTCATGTTTAAACTCTCATTTCTCTGATGATTCCTTCATGATTTGCACAATTCTTCACTGATTCGATTAGTTTAAGTGTATTTGGTGGTAAGCTCTTGTGGGACTCTCTTTGTAACGTTAAGTCCGTGTTAATTTTGAGTAGTTGTGAGCATGATTTTCTGTAGAAATTGTGGTTTGAATGGGTTGCTTGCTTTTCATTTGATCCTGTACATTGTTCAGCTCATGGGAATCACATATATGATGTATGCAACATCATCTTCATTAGTTGATTAATCTAGAAGTTGGTTTGTGACCATTGTTAAGGAACCTTTAGTTTCGGTTTTAGTTTTTCAGTCTTTACTATCATTTGTAGCTTCGAAGTAAGTGAAAACTATTCACCAATTTTTCTTTTTTCTTGGGTTTGCTGTTGTGGTACTCGTCATGACTATTTGATATTTAAGTCTCTTTTGTGTTATATGTGTATTCTCTGTTTTTTTACAGGTCTTAAATCCGGATAGCTGGAGCTATACCAAGGACATGGCGAAAAAGAAGAATCCGCAGGTTTATATGGATGTATGCATTGATGGAGATCCAGCTGAGACTATGGTTTTTGAGGTACCATGTTGTTTGGTGGTTCTCTTGCTTGTATTTTTCTTGACAAAGCTGAAGTGTTAAACATGTGAACTTTGTTTTTTTTTTAGCTTTTCCCCGAAATCGCTCCCAAGACATCAGATAATTTCCGTGCACTGTGTACAGGTTTGTTTCTTGTGTGGCTACGCCTGTTATGTCCTTGGTGTATATTACTTTAATTGTTGACTTTCCTTCTCCTCTAACATTTATCTCACCTTATAAAATCTATAATCTAGGGGAGAAAGGCATCGGACCCAGAAGTGGAAAACCTTTACATTACAAAGGATCCTTTTTCCACAGAATACTCAAAGGTTCCTCAGCACAGGTTTCTTTCTACATCTTTCAACTATAAATTTATTGATATGATGTTGCATTCCTATACTTTTGGTTTTTTTTTTGAACATTGTTTGGATGTTCGCCTTTTAGTCCGTTGCTGTTCTTTATGTTGTAGGACTACAGGTCTGATTGCCACACCTGCTTTTCATGTCATATAGTTTTAAGGTTGTACTACTAGTTGTTCATGCTCAACCTTGGGTCTTCTCATGCAAAGACTACACTTTATATACCAAAAATTCATTGTTGTAACTGGTCTAACAACCTCTATGGATTTTTTTTTCAGGCTGGTGACTTTGTGAATCGAGATGGTATGTGGCTTCTGATCTACAGTTTATAAGTAGGGCTATTAGTTATGTTTACTAATACCTGTCATTTCTGATTTTATATCAGTGGCACACAGTTTTTGGGATTATTTATTGTGAATAAGAAATTAAATCTCATTTGTGTAATAAACATTTATCTGATAACAACATATAAATTGTGATAGCTTACTGGGTGGAACCGTATTCATTAGATTGCTGTGGAGGTTCTTGGATTCATAAGATAGCATTCAATAGGTTATGCAGTCAAGATTAGAAAATTCTTATCCTCTGAACCACTTTGTATATTTCATCCACTTTCCAGGTACTGGTGGGGAAAGCATATATGCTGGAAAATTTCCAGGTCGGTTTACCATTGCGTTTTTTTCTATATGCTATCTCTTTTCTTTTACCCCAGCAACATATGAGAAACTGGAAGTATATTATGTGTGTGATACTGATATCTATTCTCTTTGTCGTTCATTGCTTAAACTTGTATCAACAAGTAGAAGTTCATTACTGAATTCTTGGTGCTTGTCATATTGTTAAAATGATGTTTTTCTTATTCTTTGAAATATGTTATTGAGTTGCAAAATCAATTTTCTGATGTTACCAGATGAGTCACCAAAACTAAGGCATGATGAGCCTGGTCTTTTATCCATGGCTGTTGCTGAACGTGACAAGTTGGGATCACACTTTCATATTACCTTCAGGCCAAATCACCAACTTGATAGGTCTCCTTCTTAATGTCACTCTGCTGCTTTCTTTAATCCATCATTTTTGTAATTGATGATTTTTTCCTTTAGCATTGCGTCATTTCTGACTGTTATATTTCTCATCAGGAAGAATGTTGTTTTTGGAAAGCTTATTCAAGGGAAAGAGGTACTAAAGAAAATTGAATGTGTGGGAGACGAGGAAGGTAAACCTACCGTCACGGTGAAAATAATCCGATGTGGAGAATATTTTGGAGTACAAATATTCTACTATTGGTTACTACCACACATGTCGTGAGCTTGCAGTTATAACCAATCCTCATCATCGCGTGATTTGTCAATGCAGACAAGAAGAAGAATACTATTGGTGATCGAAAAAGGAGTAGGCACAAGAAATCTTCAAGAGAGAGTAGAAAGAAGAGGCGAAGACACTCATCATCTGAGTCTGGAAACTCTTCAGATTCTGAGACGGATTCTTCAGAATCTGATAGTGAGTCAGATTCAGATTCGTCTTCTGACCTTAGTTCCTCGAGCCATGAAAGGCGAAAGAAGAGAAAAAGAAGTTCAAAGAAAGATAAGCACAGGCGATCTAAACGAAGAGATAAGCGCCATGGGAAAAAGCGGAGGACACGTGATAAGAGAACGAAACGCAAATCAAGAAGGTTTGCAAGTCTTGTACACTTCACTTGTTTAGAGCCATGTTTTCCGTGTGAATTGGTCTGCAAAATTACCGGTTTTAACTAGTGGGGTATAGTGTATAGTGAGAGTCATGTTACCTTATGTTTCTGAAAACTCCTTCGTAATAATATCTAGCCAACCGTCATTTGGTTGAGTAGGTCTTTTCTGTTTTGAGGAGCATGTGCCGAAGCAAGTAGTCTTAAGTATTAACTGGTTGATTATCATAGTTATTCACTTTGTTCTGCAACCTTTCAGGTCCCCAGACGATCTTATAGAGGAAGAAGACAGCAGTGAAAGTGATGCCAATGTTGATATAGGGGGAAAAACGAGGAAACCCAGAGTCTCGAATACAACAGGTAATCTTTAAAACTCAGTTAAGTTTCAGTATCAGTATGCCTTTCGATTAAGTTGACCACTTCTTGCAAACTTCTATAAGTAGTTTATTGACGTTTCCTTATACACTGACAGGTTCTCCACTAGAGTTTGAAAAAGAAGCTGAATCACTTCGCCAAGACAAAAGGGAGGGGCCAGATTTGCTTGACAAGGATGATGATGCATCAGACCACATTTCTGATAGGCAACATGATTTTGTTGATGATCATCCTAGCAAATCTAGGTGAAGTTTCCAATCTCTTATAACACCTCAGCTAAAATTATCTTTCTCGAGTCTTCTCCCATATGGAATCTTATAAAAAAAAGTTGATGTGCAGGAGCTGGAGCTTGAGTCCTAAGAGGAAAACAAGCAAGAGCACAAGTATAAGTCCTAGAGGAGTCAAAGTAAGAGTCCGAGCTTAAGTCCTAGACGAAATGTGGGCAGAAATCCTGCTAAAGGTAGCCGCCAAGTGAAAAACTTGACAAACAGAAGAAGCAAAAGCCCAGAGAGTGAGGAGTTAGGCAGACTTATTAGGAGCCTTAGCAAAAGTGTTAGTAGAAGTCCAGTGCAGATGAAAGGGGGAAGAGATCTTAGTAGAAGTCCTTCCAGGAGTATAAGCAGAAGTCCATTGAGGAGCGATGTAAGGGATATTAGCAGAAGTCCAGTGAGAAGTAGGAAGGCCAGAAGCCCTAGCAGGAGCCCTATAAGATCAACATCTCGCGGAAGCCTTGGGAGGGGCGCACTTAGAAGATCAAGAAGATCACCTTGCAGAACTCCAACTCGTTCTTCTAGAAGAAGCCTGAGCCAGAGTCCCATTCGTTTATCTAGAAGAAGCCTTAGCCGGAGTCCCACTAGATCACCTAGGAGATCAGTGAGCAGGAGTCCAGTTCGATCATATAGGAAGAGTGTGAGCAGGAGTCCTATTATATCACCTAGGGAGATCAGTGAGCAGGAGTCCAGTCCGATCATCTAGGAAGGAGTGTAAGCAGAAGTCTATAAGATCATCTAGGAAGAGTATGAGGCAGGGTCCTATTCGATCATCCAGAGAGAAGTTTAGCAGAAGTTTCCCCTGGTTTAGAGGGAAGAAGAAAAATTAGTAGAGTCCAATTTCGGGGGAGGAGAAGTCCCCGGTGTAGATCTTCTCCTTATGGACCGTAGGAAGAAGTTTGTCAAGAAGTGCTTCTCCTGATAGACGCATAAGGAGGAGGGAGAGGCCTTAGCCAGAGATACTCTTATGCTCGTAGAGATACAGAGCCTCTCCAACTCCGGATCGTTCTCTTTATCGCTTAAGTCATAGGGAAGTGACCATGACAGGTGGATAGCTCACGCCAACTTTCTGTTTACCATTCTCCCACTTTCATATGTTGCTGACCCTTTTTGATAAACGTTTCAATCCTTTAGATGTCAGTCACAGAAGGTACTCTCCAAGACGTTTTAGAAGTCCATTAAGAGCAAGAACACCTCCAAGGTACTTATATTGTTCTCTTCAGACATTCGTTTCTACTTCTCTTTTTCACATTTAAAGCGTCATTAATAGTTAACTGAATTTAACAACTCGGTAATCTCAGTTGAGAAGAAGAAGCCGCTCTGTATCATCTGGTCCACGTCATCGCCGGCGTTACAGCCGCAGCCCTATCCGTAGCCGTTCACCATATTAGCAAGAGAGATCACCATACCCTGCTAGCCGCCAGCCCAAGTCCGTCGAGGTCAAGGTCAAGATCATATTCAAAGTCTCCCATTGGGACAGGGAAAGCAAGATCAGCGTCCAGATCACCATCTAAATCGAGTTCGTCATCCTCTGGTAATAGCTCAGGTGGGCAGAAGCCATTAGTAGCCTATGATTAAACAAAACCTGTTACTCGACTCTCCAGCCTTTGTTATAAGTTTTTTTTTTTTTTTTTTTTTGGTCAATCCTTTGTTATAAGTTTAAGTTGATGTTTGCCGACAATTTTAGTTTTTTTTTTTTTGGTTTTTCGACGTAAACTTTTAAATTTAACAATTTGAACCTTAATTAGAAGAATATTTTGTGTCCACCGACAGATGATGGCGAATAAGAGAAACCACAGGCTGTTACCAGTGAACAAACGTGGCTTCTCTATTTATTAATTTAACAAAATCAAACAATGATAATTTGTCTTTGTCCTGTCTCTTTCTTACAAAACTAAGCTGGCGCGTCTAGATATGAAGCTAACGCTCAGCTTATAGTAAAACACAGAGACTAATAAGCCAAGCCGATGCACGAGCCGAGCCAAAGAACAGTAGATGAAGAGGCTACCGTCATCCACTTGTCATTATTAAAAAAAAAAAACACAGACACAGCGATAAAACAGGCAAAGCACAGATTGTTAAAAACTCAAATCAGACAAAGAGAGAGAGGAGTGTCAGTGTGAACATCTTCTTTTGAGTGCAGAGGGTTTCGAGATGCCGTATTGAATCGGTTAAGAATCGAAGTTGTAATCTCTCTATATCGGTGTTTGTCGGTGGCTCGTTGACTTCACTCATCAACGATGGAGGCTAGTTCCGGCTTGGTTGCTGGATCTTACCGGAGAAACGAGCTCGTTCGGATCCGTCACGAATCTGACGGCGGGGTTCGTTTCATTTTAGATCTCATTTAGTTTTTTTTTTCTCTAAATCGCATCCAATGTTGGATAATCGAAACTCAGATTCAGATCTTTCACTGAGATCTCGCTTCTGTTAAGTGTAGTTGCTTAGTCTATCTCAAGTGTCTAAAAATAGATACTTTTGTGCTCCAACACTTCAATCTTGCTCTGATTACTGATCATTACCAGATTTATCAGTTTTAAACGCATCCATTCTTTCCTTTTACGGAAACTGTTGGTGGGTTTCAGTTTTGGTTCTTGATCTAAGGTTCTAATCATTCAGCTTCTTTTATGAATCTTTGCTCTCAAAGTTCAGTACTTTACTTATTAAAATTTTGATCAGTTAGATCTCGTTAGATCCCCGCATGTGGCATTGATTTGTAGCTGGCTCTTGTTAATTGTTTGTATATTTATAAGTATCTATACTGATCTGTTACGTTAGTTTCTTATAATCAATATACTAACAGTGGTGCAACGTTTTGATGAAACTGCAGTCTAAACCTTTGAAGAATATGGATCGTGAGATATGTCAGATCTGTGGTGATCACGCTGGTCTCACTGAAACTGGAGATCTCTTTGTGGCTTGCAATGAATGTGCCTTCCCTGTGTGTCGTCCTTGCTATGAGTACGAGAGGAAAGATGGAACTCAGTGCTGCCCTCACTGCAAGACTAGATACAGACGGCTCAGGGGTCAGTTGCTTCTTTTCTTCTGTTTTGTTTTGTATTTAGTCCTTTGTTGCTGTGTGTGCTGAAAAACTTTATTGAATGTTGCAGGGAGTCCTCGTGTTGAAGGAGATGAGGATGAGGATGATGTTGATGATATCGAGAATGAGTTCAGCTACGCCCAGGGAGCTAACAAGCCGAGACGCCGTGAAGAGTTTTCCTCCTCCTCTAGACATGAATCTCAACCAATTCCTCTTCTCACCCATGGCCATACGGTATGGAACTACATTTACACTTTAGATTTTTATAGAACATCAATGCTACATTGTGAATAATCTTAACAGCAATAAATAGTTAGTTGTGTCTGTTTTCAATATATTCTTGACCTTTTTCTTATACAAACAGGTTTCTGGGGGAAATTCGCCACACCTGATACACAATCTGTGCGAACTACATCAGGTCCTTTAGGACCTGGTGACAGGAATGCCATTTCATCTCCATATATTGACCCACGCCAACCTGGTATTCATATATATTTTTTTGCTTTGTGTACTGGGACTTTGTTAATTTTTTCTTCTGTAACTGATAGCTTGTGCTAAAAATTGCAGTCCCTGTAAGGATCGTGGACCCGTCAAAAGACTTGAACTCTTACGGGCTTGGAAATGTTGACTGGAAAGAAAGGGTTGAAGGCTGGAAGCTGAAGCAGGAGAAGAATATGTTACAGATGACTGGTAAATATCATGAAGGGAAAGGAGGAGAAATTGAAGGGACTGGTTCCAATGGCGAAGAACTCCAAATGTAAGTTGGAGTACTAGATCAAATTTGTGTGTGTATTTTTTTGGCTTCCTTCCACTTAGTTATAGATCTTGTGCTTTCAGGGCTGATGATACGAGACTTCCTATGAGCCGTATTGTGCCTATCCCACCTTCTCATCTGACACCATATCGGGTTGTGATTATTCTTCGGCTTATCATCTTGGGATTCTTCTTGCAATATCGTACAACTCACCCTGTCAAAGATGCATATCCATTGTGGTTGACCTCAGTTATTTGTGAGATCTGGTTTGCATTTTCCTGGCTTCTTGATCAGTTTCCTAAATGGTACCCCATCAACAGAGAGACTTATCTTGACCGTCTCGCTATAAGGTTGGTCTCTTGGTCTATGCATCCTACTCGTATCTTATTTTTATGTTCTGATTTAATACCTTCTTCAATAGTTTTTTTATAGTTGACTATATTTAATGGTTTTATTTTGGTGTTCCTATTGTAGGTATGATCGAGAGGGTGAACCATCACAGCTTACTCCTGTTGATGTGTTTGTTAGTACGGTGGACCCACTGAAAGAGCCTCCTCTTGTAACGGCAAACACAGTTCTCTCAATTCTTGCTGTGGACTACCCGGTGGATAAAGTAGCCTGTTATGTTTCAGATGATGGTGCAGCGATGCTTACATTCGAATCTCTTTCTGAAACTGCTGAGTTCGCAAAGAAATGGGTGCCATTTTGCAAGAAATTCAGCATTGAACCCAGGGCCCCTGAATTCTATTTTGCGCAGAAGATAGATTACTTGAAGGACAAGATCCAGCCTTCTTTTGTTAAAGAGCGACGAGCTATGAAGGTCAATTGAATAATCCATCTGCTTCTCATCCATTAGAAAAACTAGAGATTGACTAAATAATATTTCCTTGGTTTGTAATGACAGAGAGAGTATGAGGAGTTTAAGGTGAGGATCAATGCACTTGTTGCTAAAGCACAGAAAATCCCGGAAGAAGGCTGGACCATGCAGGATGGTACTCCCTGGCCTGGTAACAACACTAGAGATCACCCTGGAATGATCCAGGTACAGTGAGGCAATCCCTTAATAATTAATGGGAGAGTAAAAGCAACAATCTCAGGACATTTTATTTGTGTTGCACCGTTTTGTTTCAATTTCAGGTGTTCTTAGGCCACAGTGGAGGTCTGGATACCGATGGAAATGAGCTGCCTAGACTCATCTATGTTTCTCGTGAAAAGCGGCCTGGATTCCAACATCACAAAAAGGCTGGAGCAATGAATGCCTTGGTTTGTTAACTTTCAAACTCCTACTGTGTCCTCTATTTTCCTCTCTAGTTCAGTGCCTAGGAAACTTTTTCCTTGTACACCTGTCGCTTCATATTCTTTCGTCTAGGAAAAATTGTTTTCTTGATTTAGCTTCTCTTTACTTGACAGATCCGTGTTTCTGCTGTTCTTACCAATGGAGCATATCTTTTGAACGTGGATTGTGATCATTACTTTAACAACAGCAAGGCTATTAAAGAAGCCATGTGTTTCCTGATGGACCCTGCTTATGGAAAGAAGTGCTGCTATGTTCAGTTCCCACAGCGTTTTGATGGTATTGATTTGCACGATCGATATGCCAACAGGAATATTGTGTTCTTCGATGTAAGCTTCACTCCCCCATTCAGTCTTTTATTTTCGGTTCATATTTTTGTTGGATTTACTCGTTTCTGGCATGGCCTGACTTAGATGTTTGTTACCTTGTGCAGATTAACTTGAAGGGGTTAGATGGTATCCAAGGTCCAGTATATGTGGGTACTGGATGTTGTTTCAATAGGCAAGCTCTGTATGGATATGATCCTGTGTTGACAGAGGAAGACTTACAACCAAATATCATTGTCAAGAGCTGCTGCGGCTCAAGGAAGAAAGGAAAGAACAGCAAGAAGTATAGCTATGATCAAAAAAGGAGAGGCATCAGCAGAAGTGATTCCAATGCTCCACTTTTCAATATGGACGACATCGACGAGGGTTTCGAAGGTTTGATTTGAGCTTATAGTGAAACGATTTTAAATGTTCGTGTGATGATATAAACTTACAAGTCTTGTTTATGCAGGATATGATGATGATAGGTCTATTCATATGTCCCAGAAGAGTGTAGAGAAGCGTTTTGGTCAATCGCCAGTATTTATTGCGGCCACCTTCATGGAACAAGGTGGCATTCCACCAACAACTAATCCAGCTACTCTTCTCAAGGAGGCTATTCATGTTATAAGCTGTGGTTATGAGGACAAGACTGAATGGGGAAAAGAGGTAAGTATTCAAATGCAGCCCACAGACTCTTCTGTTCTCCTTTCTCAGCTCTCTGATGACATGTTATTTGGCATTTTGTTTTGCTAGATTGGTTGGATCTATGGTTCTGTTACAGAAGATATTCTTACTGGGTTCAAGATGCATGCCCGTGGTTGGATGTCTATCTACTGCAATCCCCCACGACCTGCTTTCAAGGGATCTGCACCAATCAATCTTTCTGATCGTTTGAACCAAGTTCTTCGATGGGCATTGGGATCTATTGAGATTCTTTTGAGTAGACATTGTCCTATCTGGTATGGCTACACCGGAAGGTTGAGACTGTTGGAGAGGCTGGCTTACATCAACACCATTGTCTACCCTATTACAGCTCTCCCTCTCATCGCCTATTGTATCCTTCCAGCTTTTTGCCTCATCACCGACAAGTTCATCATACCTGAGGTTCGTAAAACAGATCACACTCCTGTTTACCTATCCAGTGATTGTATTTTTGCAATCTTCATCATCTCTCAACATTGTTGCAGATAAGCAACTACGCGAGTATTTGGTTCATTCTACTCTTCATCTCCATCGCTGTAACTGGAATCCTGGAGCTTAGATGGAGTGGTGTGAGCATTGAGGACTGGTGGAGGAACGAACAGTTCTGGGTCATCGGAGGCACATCTGCTCATCTTTTTGCAGTCTTCCAAGGTCTACTCAAGGTTCTTGCGGGTATCGACACCAACTTCACTGTCACGTCCAAAGCTTCAGACGAAGATGGAGATTTCGCAGAGCTTTACATCTTCAAATGGACAGCTCTTCTCATTCCACCAACTACTGTCCTAGTAGTGAACATGATAGGCATTGTGGCTGGTGTCTCTTATGCTATAAACAGTGGGTACCAGTCATGGGGTCCGCTCTTTGGGAAGCTTTTCTTTGCCTTATGGGTCATTGCCCATCTCTACCCGTTCTTGAAAGGTCTACTGGGAAGACAGAACAGAACGCCAACCATCGTCATTGTCTGGTCCGTTCTTCTCGCCTCCATCTTTTCATTGCTTTGGGTCAGGATCAATCCCTTTGTCTCTGTCACTCCAGAAGCCAACCCCAATGCCATCCCTGGAGGTGTATTTTAGACCCTATTTATATACATTTTGTGTGCATATTGTGGTGAACCAGGCCGTTATGGTGATTAAGTGTCAAAAGATTAGCTTTCTCTGAGTAGCCAGAGAGTTATGAAACTGTTGATGGCTGTCACTATTGTGATGATCTTATTTATTTTGGTATGTTATATAGTTTTTTCCAGTGGAGGAGAGATGTGGAAACAAAATGATACATAGAGTCTACAAAACATAATTGTTATTCTTCTTTTTATACTATATTTATTTTGCTTCACCCTGTTAACAGTCACTTTTATTTCTTTACAACAAAAAAAAAGATTCTGGAAACTCGTATAAAGCTTATTTGATTCAAAATCTCATAAAAGGAAAAAGAAATCCTTGGAATCACCTCAACATCAACTGTGTAATTTCATGTGGTATTATAAATTTAGAACTATGAATCCTAATATACCATTGCCTTGCTCTGATAAAACCTCTAAAAATCGCAATGAGAGTATTCAACTCCAAAAATCAGGCTTCTTCTTGGTTGTTCTCCACGAGTATCTTCTTGCAAGCTTCATAGCACATGAAGGAGATTCCAGCAGCAGGAACCAGCTTCAAGCAACTAGGTCCAAGACCTTTGTACCAACCGAGAATACCTTCATGCTCAAGTATGCTCACCAGAGCTTCCAACATGTTCTTGTACACAACTCTCCCGCTAACAGCTCCCACCTGCATATGCTTCCGAGCCACCTCCAGAGGGAAAGTAGCGGTGCTAGATAGAGCACCAGCTAAAGAACCTATCAGAAGTGTCTCAATGTTTCCAATCTTCTCTTGCTTTGAGAAACTACGGTACGCTTTCCTTAGGGAGTCGTATGCAAAGTAGTTGGTGGCTGCATATGGAACAACTCCAATAAGACTAGGAGCAAGACCCCTGTAGAGTTCTGTGGGTCCTTCCTCGCGTATAATTTTCACAAATGCATCGAAAATCCCCTTGTAAACACCTCTCTGCAATTAGTTTGAAAGACTGATTAACGAGCCGTACTAAACCATGTACCAGTCCAAACCAATTTTCACAATATCTTGACTAAATTTTTGTCAAAAAAAAAAAAGAAGTTTATATGTTCTAAGGGCATGTTTATTGGGAGTCTCAGGGGTTCTTAACTTTTTTAAGAAAAGTTTCTTAACTTTTAACTAAGAAAACTTAAGAGACGTCTCTTATTTAAGAGACTTAAGAGACGTCTCTTAACCAAAAAAAAATTTGAAAAAAAAAAAATCAAAAAACGAGTCAATTTAAGTTAAGAACCCCAACTTAAGAGACCGTGGATAAACATGGTCTAAGAACTCAAATCCTTCAGCTAAGGGAGTGAGATTACCTAATTATATCATGGAACAGTAGTTTAAAAGAGCCAAACCTGAATGGTAAGACGAGTCTTGACTAGCTCGAGAGGGTAAGTCAAGAGGGTTTGGCTAACTCCAGCACAAGCACCAGCGAGTAATGAAGCAGGGATTGGGATCTTTGATTGCTCTCCATGTTCTGGTGACAGTTTCTTGTTCACTGTCTCGAATACAAAAAGCTGCACATACAATAACAATTGAAAAGCAGAAAGATTAAACGTTATTTTTCTGTCAAAGAGTACCAAAGGCTCATTCTTTTACCATAAGACAATGTCAACCAAGACAAGACTTATCACAGATTAAAAAAAAGTCAACGACATATTATCATTAATATACACAAGGAGGAGGAATGGTCAAGCATTGACATTCCAATTCAAAGACAATACTTTGGTATGATTCATTGTGGTACCTCAACGGCTCGAGCAGGTGCGACACGAATAACATTGACCAAATTACCCCTGAAGAGACCAGTCCAACCTTCATGCTTCATGATATCACCAAACACTTCCGTAGATGAGCTCCCGCCACTTCCCACCATCAGATGCGTCCTGATCGTCTCCAACGGCGCAACCACCGTTCTCGACACGGCTCCAGCCACAGCCCCGCTTATAAGCCGACGCAAGGAAGGGTTACCAACCTTTATCTTCAGTTTCAGCCCACCACCATTCTTATTCTTCTTCGTCTTCTCGCCATTAACTACTTCTTCCCACTCTACCTCTTTTCCATTGAGCTGAGTAGAGAAGCTGCCATTGGAAGGATCCGGAGAAGAGATGGATCCGGATCCTAATGGATTAGTTTGATTCACGCAAGCGAATAAGCCACCAATTGGGTGTCCGCTGGTTAAGCTCCAGTCACATCCCAAATCGGAAACGGAGAAAAGACCATTCCTTGAATCATCGAAGAGCTGGATTCCAGTTTTCCCCATAGCTCCCAACACAATAAGAAGCTTCTGATTCGGTTAAGTAAAAGGAAAGATCTTTTCTTTCTCGAGCTTACAGAGGTTGTCTGAAAGTGATGAACTTTAACCGAAAGAAGAAGAAAAGGAACGAACTTTCCGAATATGGGGTGTGACGAGAATCGTGTGAAGAGTACTAGAGAGAGAGAGAGAGAATATGTTATGTCTCTCTCTCAGAGTCAAAAAGGATCGTCGTCGTCTCTTTCGTTGAGCTTAGGGTTTTAACATGTCTGCTTTTTTTTGGGGTGTTGGTAGGTGGGTGGAGTCAGTGGGTTTGGGTGGGAACGTAGACGGCGATTAGGTTTTTTATTCTTCTTGCATTTAATTTATATTTTTCCTTTTTTTCTCAATTTCTTAAAAACTTTATATCACTATGATTTTAATATTTCTTACTATAGAAATTGGTTTGTAACACTCACGCAATATTTGCCTACACTAAAATGTTGAGCCGTACAGGAAGTGTATCATTTTTCTTTGGGAATATGAACAAACATAACTGTATCTCAAATGGTATGTATTTGAAAAAACTATGAGAATGTTTAAAAATGCAAAGATGAAAAAATACTCAATCAAGTTTAGTAAATATTCAATCAAGTTTTATATGTTAAATACTCTCAAAAGAAGAGCTTACAGACACAATCCAATCAACTTTCAGAAAAAGTCGCGTGGAAACACTTAAGATCCGCAATTACAGGTTGCTTATTTGATAGGCTTTTGTTTCTTAAGCTTAAACCCAAAGCCTTTGTGCACTTGTGTAGTTCCTAAGTATTAGTAGCGATACAATGCTTAGTTTAGTTGTGCTCAATGGAGGTGTAGTGTAATAAAAGAGCATGTGATTGTTGTCTGTAATGTACCTAACAACGAGACGCTTTTACTTCTGTTGATCAGTCACCATGTGAAGTACTAGAATATTAGAGAAATTTAGCTTAAACTAATTTATCCTTGATGCACTTTTAATCTCTTCAACATCCTTAATTTCAAATTTCAGGTAGAGCTTTATGATAACTTTTAACATGCCTTCTGACACTAACGGGTCAGTTTCATGTTCCACACCACCAAGCTTGACAATAAACAAAGAACCAAACATGATTATAAAGTAAACTACTTAAAACAGCTGTCACCAACACAGACTCATAAAGAAGAAAAAATAACAAAGATCCATAGAACACAAAAGGTTCGTGTGGTAATACTGTAAAGACATTGTACCATCATCAAATAGTAATTAAACCATAACTTAAGGTAAATAACATAGCAACTAAAAGAAAAACTCAAAGAACAGAGAATGGCAAAAGACAAATCATACCTAAGACAAAGATGATAGTGATGAACCCGAAAGATGCGCGAAAACCCTGCTGAAAACTCCCCTCCAAAGCTACCAAAATCATCCTAACAACACACCCTTTCAGCTCTTATTCCTCTCAAACTTTCACACATCCATCAGATTCTCATCAAATCAGTCTTCAGCTTCATCCCTCTTACCAGCACCTTCACTCTCCCTAACCTCCAAAAGCTTCCCAGCAGCTTCCTCATCACCCTGCTGAACCTTCTTCTGAGCATCCTTGGCCTTCAAAGCCTGCAACTTGCAATGATTGTAATACGCCACACCCAAAAACGCAACCCCGTACCCAAACAGATTAATCGGAGTCACCGTATCCTTAATCACAGACCAAGAGAACGCAATCAGCAACCAATCCTTCACCACACCAGCCACATTCATAGTCAAAGCAGACGTCTTCCCAACAAGAAGAAACACCGCAAGATTCAAAGCAAACGCACACACAGAGTTCGTCCCAAACACCACAAAATCAAAGTGAAAGCTCGAAGTCTCCTTAAGAACCGGAAGCTCCACAAAGATCCAAGGGAAAAACAAAAACCCCAAACAACAAGGAGCCACGTAATACAAAGACGTAATCGGATTCAGATTGATTCCTTTCGAAGTAAGCAAGATCTGAATCAAAACCAACCTCGTCGCCTCGAACGCCACAGCGCCAAGCTGCAACATCACACCCCACGAATCGAACTTCGCTTCCCCATACGCAGCGATCGCAACCCCAAACGAGATCGAGAGCATGTTCGTCATCGTCTCCGACTTAAACGACTCCTTCTTCAACAGAACCCCAATCGAGTAAACCGCCACAGGCATCAGGGCCTTGAGCATCTGGATGAAGGAGACGGAGAGGTAGATGTACGCGGAGTTCGATAGCCAGAGGGAGAGCGAGTACAAGGCGCCGATCGGGACCACGGATCTGATGTAAGTCTCGCGGGACATGGAGACAGGCTCGACGATTTTGAAGACCTTGATGAGGAGGACGGCGAGGGAGGAGCAGAAGGCCATGTGGATCATGGTGAGTGTGATAGGGAATGGCCAGTTGTACATCTTCTTGTCGAGGATGTATTTGTTGTAGACGATGACCGTGAAGCTGAGGAAGATCCAGATCGCCACGTAGGTGTAGGAGAGGATGATCTTCTTGATTACTCCATCGCTTAGGGCTCCGCCTTTTCCCATGGCTGTGGCTGCTTTCGACGGAGGAGGAGATGGAGGTGCGTAGGATAGTGTCGAGGGTGCAGGATAAATGGGGGAGTGGAGAGGAGACTTTTTGGTGGTGCTAATGTATAGAGGGAGGGTTGGCTATGACTGGGCTACGCTACGTGGCGGCTTTAATGTTACTTTTTTAATTACCTAATGGGCTTAGATCCGGGGCCCATTACACATTATAATTTCAACGTATAACAGTGTTTATTATTCACTTTTACCAAATTTATAGATTTTGAATTTGTGTTTAGATTGTTTGCTTATTTTAAAAATTATTTTGTTAATTTAATTTTTTATTTTAGTTATATAACATTTTATGTGGGTGTGATGTGGGATATTTTTAATATGATTAAGTTTACGGTTATTGCTAGTCATGTTGTTGTACCTGTAGAAATATTTAATTACTTAAATGATTCCTTTTTTTTTGTCAACATACTTAAATGATTCCTACTAGTCAATATTACCTTTAAATTTCCTTTTACAACACCTTAGAAGACCAAAAAAAAGGGAGACTGTTTATCAATAAGATTATTACTATGTCATTTTCTGAATTTTGTTTAGATCCATTGTCTTCTTCAACATTTACTTCTTCTTTTTCAACATTTAGATCAATATTATATTATTCACATTGATGTTTCCTAGTCTTGCCTAACTTTAACTACTGGTCTCTGGACTGTTAGGTTAGGTTGACTGACAAAATGTAAGTTACTGTTAAAAGAATTGGAGGGTAACAGTTTAATTTTTAAAAGTATGGCATTGCTAGAGAGAAGAGCTGATGATGACAGTTGTTTCTAACCTAAAGTTCTTTTATTATTCTGTCTTTGAGCTGGTAAGAGATAACTACTGTTTATTCATAAACTTAAGCCAATCCCATATAATTCATATAGTTTTATTAAATATATAATATGTAACCAACCAGCTATTCAAAAGTTAACGAGCCTTCTCTTCAAAATATATTATTGTAATAGTTATTGTTTTTAGTAAAAGAATAGTATATATACATGTTCCTAATAATTTATGGAACAGGAGGAGCCAACTCCATAAGTTGAGGATCCTCATATAAACCACAGTTGATATATTCGTTTTAGATTAATTGAACCTATCTTTCGAAGTTATGATTAAATAGTGATGGAAACACATGTAACCAGTTTCCCTTCTTCTAAACGGAAACACACCCTTTCAATTTTCTTATAAACTGTTAAATGAAACACATCAAGCGCAAACAGATGATCAATAACTCTTTGGGGGTCCATAACAATGTGTCAGACCAGCAATGGGGAAGTAATAGTAAGTCAGTGAGTAATGGGTAATAGAATATTTAATCCCCCATACAGACACTATGGTTTCTCTAAGGCACAAGCTGTTCAAAACATTTTACCTTCCTTTTAGCTCCGCAAATCTAGCAGCCAAGTCTTCATAGTCAGGTAACTTTGGGTGAACGTGCTTAGCTTCACTTGAACGTTCTGGCTGAAACGAGGAGGCACGAGCAAACGTCTTTGCGGATTCAGATGGTCCGGCCATATGTTCACTGGGTAGACTAAGGGACCGAGGTGGATGATGAATCTCTTCATCTTCGGGTTTTCTATGATGTGAACGTCTGCTTTTGGATTCTTGAATGGCCTTTTCATAACTTGATGGCTTTTTACTGTAATGCATCAGAAGTTTATCCATCATCTTCTCCTCACCGTCCTTCTCATCATCATCATCATCAATTAAGACTTGAAGGCCTTTCCTTGAGTGTTCCCTTCTTCTGCTGCTGCTTGTATCATCATCACCATCACCCGATTGTACAATGTGTTTTCTTCTACTAGATCGTCGCTTCTGAGATTGATCATCTATGTCATTCACTTGATGATGACCTGCTTCGGAAACCTTTTTATCAATGTCTGGACGGTTTCTTTCTTCACCATCAAACCGAACCTTTGGATTAGCTGAAGCTTCAGGTTTTTCATTCCTTGCTTTACCACTCGGTTTAACATACGGAGGTGGTGGAAGGGATTTGTGCACGGGTGACTTCATCACTCTCTCTGTTTCTCGCTCCTCAAATTTCTTTGCTGGATCATATCCATCTCCACGACCATTGACATTACCACCAGATAAATCTTCTGTGCCACCTCCAACAGGAACTGTATTCTCTCTTCTCTCCTGATCCTTGCGAACTGTTCTTTTCGACCTCGGCTTTGGAGGCATTGAGAGGTTATCTTCCACTTTCTGAGGTGCTTCACCATTCTCAGGTTTGTATCCTTTGAAGAAGCTTTCTTGCTTAAAGCCAATAACTAGCTTGTCATCTGATTTGATGCTGCTACGCTTGGGCTTCTCTGTCACCTCTGTTTTCTTAGGCGCAGCAGCTTCACCATTTTGATGTCCAATCCCTTGAGCGAGATTCTCACGCTTGATCTTCATTACTATAGTGTCACCTTCGTTAAAAATAGGTTGAGGTTTTCCTCTGGAAGATCTGTGCTTAGGTTGCAAATGGACCTCTTTTCTTTCCGCCTTATCGTCCTTGCTTTCCGATCTGGAGGCGTGGCGAACATCATCTGACTTATCTTTAGATGTTAGCCCATGCTGATGTTCTCTGTGACCATTCTGATAATTATCAGGTCGAAAAACAGGATCTCTTCTTTCTGATGCAACATCCTTTTTCCTTTCTGGTGGTAAGGCCATCCTTCCGTCTACAGGCTTGTGCTTGTCGTAAGTACTTTTTGGGGTCTCCTGTTCATGACCAGGAGAGAAAATCTTAAATCAGTGTCCTTCCAATTATTTAAGTTTACTGTCTCTCAAAAACAAAGAGTCATTAGCCATACCTTTACAGAACTACCATTTTGTCTCAATATCCTCTTCTCAAAAGCTCTAGAATCCCAACGAATAGCAAACTCCGATGCAACATCTTCCATTAACTTCACTTTCTTCTCCAAAGAAAATGGCTTTGACGACATACTCTCAACAAGCTACAAGAGAAACAGGTACATTCTTAACCATACATGCTGTATAAGATGTACACAAAAAAAAACTTCTTACCTCTTGGTTGACAAACACACTAAGTGAATCTCCATATTTCTCGTGAAACATCTGCCTCAGCTCACGCAACTCAGGCAATTCAGAAAATCCAGAGGCTGCAAACATTAACGACGACACCGCTTCACGACAATCTTCTGGACATTCCCTGGAAAAGCAAGCGCAAATCAGCTGATCAAAACATAATCATGTTTCCACCACGAACAAAGTACACTTCAACAATATTTGTTTATGTTTAACTAAAGCCACAGAAAACATTTCACATAACTAAGCAAACAAGAACAATGTGAGCAAGAAAACGCCAAAAGATTGAATTTTATTCAATATAATAAAATACTATAAACCAAAAGTCCAAACAACCTGATCTTCAATTCATTCTTCAATATAAAACCTAACAAGTTGCTATGCCAGAGAGAATCTAAAACTAAATTTCTCATCTACTCAAAGAAGCACAATCATGAATCATAAAAATATTCCCAAAAAGTAAAAGCCATAACACATACTCCATCTTCTGCATCGTAGAGAGCTGCTTATACACGAAATCACAAGTACTCTCAACAAAATCAAGATTCCAGAGAAGCCTTAGTTCATCAAGAAGCCCTCCCGCCTGCATCTCAAAAAAGATTATCATTCAAAAACCAAATCTGAATCATCTTAAATCAAATCCTTGTAACGAAAACCCTACCCTGGTATAAGCATTAACGTCAAGGCCATTAGAGATGAGATCAGCTAAATCTCCCTTGAGAATCTTGATCGTGGCAGTCCTCTTCCTCCGAAGCACATCGATCCGATTCTTAGTGAGTTTTATCAGTGGTTTCCTGCCGATATCAAAATCACACAATCAAATCGATTCCGCAGATGCAAAAGATAAAAGAGTTAATCAAATATAAGAGAATCAAACCCCTTGGGAGCAAATCCGCGGCCTAAGATACCGTTAAACATCGTAAGTTCTCTTCGAAACAACAACGACGGTTAAGATTCCGATCGTGATCCGCCGGAAAACGGAAGCTCGAGTGTGAGAGAGAGAGAGAGAGAGAGAGAGAATGGCGTTTTTCTTCTTCAGCTGTTGAGTTTTTAAAATTGAAGGCACCGCATCTCAAGCTGAGTGGAGAACATGATGGTGGTGGTCGTGGTGACCTGACCTTAGTCCTTTTATGATACGACTACGTTTTGACCTTTTGGCGTTTGTTAACGTTATAAAGGGTATTTTGGGGAATATAGTATTTCTTTTTTTTCTTTTTAGGAGGGTGTTGAGGGATCAAATCGATACCTTCTGGCTTTTGCTAGCTGTTGTTGTTCTAGTGGAATTGGGTAGAGTGATCTGGTACAGTTGGTCCACCCACATTGCATGGAGTTTGTAGATCTGCACCAATTAAAGGAATTTAATTCACCCACGGGTTTACATAACCATAATAATTTAAGAGAAATACCCTAAGATAGTCCTAAAAAAGTTTTTGTCACAAATAACATTTAAAGAAAAAAATAACCAAATAATCTTTATTAAAGGATTATAAAATGACCAATATACATTTATATCCCTTGGATTAACTAATCTAGATTTAGGGTTAGAGTTATGAGGTGGGGTTTTGGGGTTGAGATAACAAAATGACTAATATACATTTATATCCCTTGGGTTAACTAATATAGACTTAAGGTTTAGAGTTATGGGATAGGGTTTTGGAGGTGAAGTTTAAAATTGAAAAAAAAAATTAATTTTTTGAAAATAAAAAAGGTTAGTTTGGTAATTTTTGTTCTTGAAAGTTATTTTTTGTGACAAAAACTTCAAAAAGGGTTATTTGAGAGATTTGCCCATAATTTAATGTAATTAATTAATTTTTTAATTTTACAATATTTTTACAGAAACATACAAAATATTTATCTTTATATTTTTTTTAAATATGTATTTTAATAAAACAGAGAAAATATTATTTTTCTATAGTATTTTACATTTGTTTTGTTGAAGTATGATTTTTTTAATTTTTGTAAATTTAGATTACAGATTATCAATTTGTACATTTTCTCTGAAGTAGATCATCGTTTAGATTGGTGATTCTTGTTTTCCACTAACACAAATTCTATTGTTGTATAATCATTATGTTTCAAACTAATAGATGTTTCGAACTTTTGATATAAATTAATGTATTAACTATTTTGGTTTCGTATAACTTTTTTTCTGTAGTAACGCTTGTTTAATATGTGGACATGGCAAAACATCACCGGCTAAATTGTCTTTAATCCATGGTCTGTTATTTAAATCCTCATCAATTATTTAAAGAGAGAAGAATCAAATTCCTTAATCCACTTACTTACGTGCTGCTGTGTCCAATCAAATTACATTAAAATACTTCCTGACAAGAATAATCGAATCAAATCAAATTTCCATAATTATTCTTAATTAGTGTCAATCTTACTTTCCTTGTATTACTTTTCATTTTTACCTTCATTAAAAATAATTTTTAAAATACCAATTTTTAAGGGGTAATTTTTTAAAAATTAATTAGAATCTTAAATTTTAAATTCCTAAACCTTACCCCACCCTACATCACCCCTTAACTCTAAACCTTAAATCTTAAATTAATTAACCCAAAGGTTATAAGTATATTTTTCCTCTTAAAAAATAAAAATAAAATGTTAAAGTATTTTTAAGAAAATGGTACAAAGAAAATAATATTTTTGACGAATTTCCCCTTAGACATGATATACTTCTAAGTTCTAACTAGGGGTGTTCAATCCGGATATCGGTTCGATTCGGTTCGGTTTTTTCGGTTTTCGGATTTCGTTAGTAAAAATAATAATTACCATTCTAAATCTATAATTTAGTTCGGTTCGATTGGTTTATATACTGTCGGTTTTTTGATTTATTCAGTTTTATACAGAAGACATAATATTTAGTTTGAGATCTTATTATATAATTTTAGAGTCATGTTGTTCATATAGTCATTTATTAAAAATATTATATGTTCACATAAAACATTTTCACGTAGTTGCTATCTTATCAATTGATAACTTCAATTCATTTAGTCAATGATAAAAGAAAGCAAAAAGTTTTAAAAACAAAAACTAAGAAAATAACAAACTTAGGTTGCGATGAATTGTTATTAAATTATATATTCAAGTATTTTTTCAAATTAGGAGTTTCTTTATTACTATATAATATGGTATATTATAAAAATTAACTTATATAACAAATAGATATCATGGTTGTTATAAAATATATACATAATTTACATATTTCTACCTTCTTGATCGGTTTGTTCGGTTTTTTTCGGTTTAATCGAGTTATAAAGCCAAACCATATTTCAAATCTTACGTTGGTTTTTTAAATCATGATCCATTCGGTTTATATGGTATATACTTAAACCAAACCATATTATCTATTTCGGTTCGGTTCGGTACGGTTCGGTTTACCATAATGAACATGCCATAGTTCTAACTAATAAAGTCATAGAATTTAGCAAAGCGTTATAAGTTCTAACTAATATTGTATTTATTTATTATCTTCAATTCAGCTTGATTGTTCTAATTTGATTCTACATTAACACGAAGTTATAAATTAGTCAATTCTCTTAAGAAGCCAATTTTTAAATTTTTATCACTAAAATAATTTGAGATAATCTTTTTTATTTTAAATATTTATTTTAATTTTATTTTAAAATTTAAACTCAATCTCTAGAATTATACTCCATATTTCTAAACTTTAAAATTATAAATATATATTTACATCTTTTAATAAAATTTATTTATTTTATTTTTTTGAAATTTATTTTTTGTGATAAAATTTTATGTCATATTTCTCTTAGAAAATTCAGGGATTATATATATATATATATATATATAAAATTTAAGGATGTGATTTAACCTTTTTGAAACTTTGGGGCCAATTCGATAGTAATAACAAATAGCGGGGCTGATAAGAACGCATACTCCATGATATTTTCAGTTCTCTTAAATATCTTTCATCTCCCTCACACACCACTCCATTAAAAAAAAGAAGAAGATTACTCAAAAATGATCCTGAGAAGCGCGTCTTCTCTGGACCTTAACCTACGCGCCGCCCAAAAATCTCATCTCCACGTTGTACAAACGGAACTCGCGTTACGGGCTCGGCCCGTCTCTGCTTCTCTCCGAGGTTGTAAGTCGAAAATGCCCAGAGCTTCTTCAATGGAAACCTCCACGAGATGAGCGGTTCAGAGCAGAACCAAAACCTCCAGCGTCTACTACGACGACATCGGCAGTCTTCTAGGTCTTGGAGAGGTCAAGGCTCCACCAGGGAGGTTCGAACGGTGGATTTGGCGGTAGAGGTGGAGACGGTAGTGCCGGAGGTGACGGCGGAGGTGGAGGTGGAGTGGAGGTGGAGTGTGATGGTTACTATGAAGAGATGATTCAACGTTATCCTGGAGACGCTCTGCTTCTTGCTAACTATGCTCGTTTCCTCAAAGAGGTATACATACGTAGAGACAAGATAAAGACAAAACTAAACTGTTGTGTAATGAGTCTAACTAACACTTTGGACTTTGGTCTGTATTACTTCTCTATATTGAAAAAGATCTTTTGTGTATGAATTTGCGTTTTTGATTGGTTAAATCTAATAACTTAGATATTGTGTAGGTGAAGGGTGATGAGAGAAAAGCAGAGGAGTACTGTGAGAGAGCTATGTTGTCTGAGGATGGGAGAAGATGGGTGAGATGCTGTCTATGTTATGGAGATTTGATATGGAAGAATCATGGAGATGGTGCTCGTGCTCAGTCTTACTTTGATCAAGCTGTTCAATCTTCTCCCTGATGAACTTGGTGAGTATAAACATAACTATATTTGTTACAGTTCAGGAACTGCTTAGAAAACCTAATGATATGTGTAAGTAAAGTCTCTAACTTTGGCTTTGGGTTTCTTAAAGTCGCCTAACTTTGGATTTGGGTTTTCTTAAAGTCTATCCAAGATGCAAACTTCACAAGTTTTTAACCCATTTTTGGTAGATTGGGTGATATATTGGACCATTGAGTATTTGTTATGGCGAGCTTTATTGATTGTTTTATATCAATGGGGTATTCTTGAAAGGGAATAATGAGATAGCATTTCACGTAATTGATTTTGTGGATCATATTTGATTCGCTCTATATCCAACCTTTGAAGAAGTTGATAGGTCACGTTATTGAAAATGACAGACATCTCATTCGTGATTTTTTTCTTCTCTGCATCTTCAATGTTTGTGGTGTGGCAGTAGTCAGTAGATGATACATTACTTCATCATGATAACTATAAATCTGATATACTTGATGAATTGGTGTTTATGGGCCAGTCATGTTCTTGCCTCATATGCTCGGTTTCTATGGGATACTGAAGAAGAAGGAGAAGAAGAAGAGGAAGAGCAGGAGGAAGAAAAGTAAATATGAGAATGGTTTCTCTACCTACAACCCATCTGTTTCAGTTATTCCTGACCCTTGGTGCTGATTTTAACCGGTGTAATATAATAACATTTGAGTCCGGTTTAATCATAAAATATCTTTTTGCACATTGAGGTAGATTGATGCTATATGTGTTGGAAAAGTAGAACCAAGTATACTTCCAAATATGAATTATTGTGAGATTCCAAAGAAGATTATAAGTGGGTTGTGTCCTTAGGCGTAGAGATAAAAAAAAAGTGAATTGAGATTGGTCCTGGGCTCTGGATAGAATCAATTATTGGTTGTCAAGAAATCAATTATTGGTTGTCAAGAAAATCAATGGTTGGTTGCAAGAGACGTCATGCTCAACGTTTGTTTTTGTGTCTATGCATGCAAATAATAGACTTTGATCGTTGCAATTTGCAAATAAAATTCTGCAAAAGGAAATGAAGACTTGTTTGTGCTTTATATGGACATATATCAAGAAATTATATATTCTCAAGAACATTTTTTCAATATGTTCATGTATATTAGACTTTGGTCAAAACTAGACTCCATCTCCTCCAATACCTTGGTTAAGTATTTAGGATTTACTTGGATGGATCAGAAGATAATCCAACTTTTAAAATGCACATATAGCAAAGGATAAGAAAGAAGATGAAAGCATGAAACTCCTGAATATTCACCTTTAGGAATCAAAGCATCAAAAAGAAAAAAGAAAGAACATCTCGACATCAAAATACAACTTAAAAAGATTAAAAACATTACCATCAAACATAGAAATATATAAAAAAGCAACAACCTTAGAACCAAACACATGATTCCTTTCACTCTTTTACCCATTTCTTCTCAGATAAGTTTTGGTCGAAGATATATATAACTATTACAGGCTTTCTTTTCCCTCCTTAATTAATGCAGAGTTTCTTAATGCTCAACAGACACCGCTTCAGATACCTCAATGGACTCTGCTCTGTCTTCATCCATTCTTGGAGATACAATCTCATGCGAGTCTTCTCCATTAGCATTGGGTGATGCAGTCACTTGTGGCTTCCTCTTCTATGGGACTTGAAGACTGGTTTTGGGTTTCTGCTTCTTTTTCAAGTTTCTTTACCTTTGCTGAGGTTGTGGCGGGGGCTTTTGCTGGGGCGGGTTTTTCCATCAGGGAGAGCTGTTTTCTGAGATGGCAGTCTTGGAAGTGACTTGCGCAAACGGTTGCTTCTTGACATCAACTGTTGCCACATTTCCCTTAGCAGCTGGGTTATCCCTAGAGCTTTCTCATCTAGGCTCAGCCTACCAACGCGAGGGGTTTGAGTTTCTTTCAGAGATCAGTCTTCTTTCGCCCAAGTTTTGGAGATTTGGGTCTTGTTGGTGGTATCTACTTGGGAAGTAAATAACAATGACAATTAGCACTTCATTAAAAAGTGGTGATCATGGTTGAGCAGAGAGGAGCAGTACCTTCTTTAACTCTGTTTTAGGCGGTTGAGGTTCTGATAAAAGCTAGGCATGGGTGTGGCTTTGAAAGTTCAAGCTCTTCCTCAGCTTCCTAAAGCTCCGGCTTCTTGGTTTCCTACGAGGAGTACCAAGAGTTTGTGTTAACAAAAGTAGGTCGAGAATACTATGGCAAAGAATAGGGTTTAGAAGACAACTGGACTTAGCTTGCATGCTGTTAATTTCCTCCTCTTTTGCATGAGTCTTTTCCTCAAGCTTAACATAGAACTGCACGTAATGAAAGCAGAAATGTATGAAACATGTTTGCCGAGAGAGGACAAGTATATTGAATCAGAAGTTCAAAACACAAACCTCTCTTCTTCTCTGGCCCGTTGGTCACATTTGAAACTGAAACCATAATTGGAAGTGCACCAACTTTACGAGGTTTACCATCGTCTGCCTTGGGGCTACTATGAAGCCAGAAAGTCAAATTCAACATAAATGTTAAAACTGAGACCCAAATGCAGAAAGGCCTCATCTTCGACACAAGAAAGAAGAGCTGGTAAATATAAAGGTGAAAGAAATACTTAGAAGACTGAGTATCATCTTCAGATGTCTCATTGGCTTGTTTCTTTTGAGGCTTTGGTTTCACCTTGTCCCTGCATCAAAAGAGAGAAACCAAATCTCCAGTTTCAACACTCAACAGTGATTTAAGAGATTAAATGATAATGAGAAGACTTATAAGCAATGTCTAATAGTACTAGTATATAGCATTTCATTGAACTCATAGTTCAAGTAATCAAAAGACTCGTATGGAAAGAAACTTTGATTTCAAAATGAGGACTCAATACCCGGTGGCGCTTTCAGCTGGTGAAGAGTCTTGCTTTCCATGCTGACATGAAAAAAACAATCAGAAATAATCATTAGCCCGGAAAAAGAAGAAAAAACAGATAACATAAAGAATATGCAAATGAATGTAGAAGCAAATTCTGAGGGAAAATTACCTCCGTGACTTGAGCAGCTCTACCATTGACTGATGTTTTCTTTAGAGACTTTGTTGTGTGTGCATCAGGAGCAACAGAACCATTTGATCTTGCCACTTTAGCAATAGCATCTTTGCTCTTTTGACATGTACCGATGGAACATTCTTACCACCTGGGAGTTTCTCATGCTTAAGCTTCCGTTGAGCCTTTTCGCCTTTAACATGCTTTGGATCTTCTACATTTACACCTTCTGTGCACCTAAATAGTAAAAGAGACAAAAACACAAATGTTAATCATAGCTGTTTATCTAACGCACGAGTAGACAAACCATCCAAGAGTTACAAACCTCAGCTGCCACTTTGGGACGTTCAACTGCATCCAAATTGAAAACTGTCTCCAGAATTCTCATTCTGACTATCTGAAGCAGTATCCAAAGTCTCGCCAGAATCAACACCATTTCCTTTAATACCGACATCTTCCACTGCTAAACCACCGTTCACTAAAAGCAGAGTCCGTCCCATCAGCAACCATGATACTCTCAGGATCCATAGTAACTATAAACAACAAAGAAATCATACTGACATAAGTGAAGAGATAAAATAGTTTATCAAACTAAAATATTATCCGTAACGTTTTAAGTAAATTTATCTAAAAAAGCTTTCATTCACTTTCAATCTACGCAAACTTGAACCAGGCATAGTAATGTAAATCAAATCAAAGTGCTTTTCTAGGGTTTATGAAGTGAAAAGAACATATCAATCAACATTGTATAAGTGAACAAAGATTCAAGCTACATTTTAAAAGTGTTGAACATAGAAAGCACTGGTCTTGTCCAATAATACATGTCATAAGTAAATGGATCCATAGATAATGACCCACATTCCCCAAAAATCAGGTCTTTCAAGTAAAGTTAGAAACTTTTTGCAAAACCCAGAAAGCCCTACTCACTGCTTAGTTCCTGAATCGATCTAAGTAAACAAATCAGACAAACCCACTAACAAAATCAGAAAAAGCCTAAATCTTTTGTGGTACTGAGCTCACTAGTGAAATAAATCAGTAAGTGAGCAGTTTCTAACTTTGGATCTACCGACACTCTAAACCAAGCAATGAAAAAAACGACCAAGTAGAGTAGGTTCCTCAGATTCATCTAAAGTTCCAGCCTTTTCTTACAGCAACCCAAACAAAGAACTAACAAGAAGACAAGGCCAACAACAGAAGAAACACAGGAAGACGCACATATTGCTCACCAACGCAGTACCAGAAGAGCAAATCAAGCATCCATTGAAGATCAAACCGAAGGAAGACGAGGTTTCATAGAGTTTGAGATTCCGATTTGTCCTTGAGTGCTTTTTTTTTCTTTTTTTTTGGTTTGGGTTTAGTGAGGGATGGATTCTCTGTCTCTACACAAGTTTTTTTTGTTTTGCTATGCGAAGAGAGAAAAATGACAAAACACCCATTTAATATTTTATTTTATTACAGCGACTAATCTAATTTCCACGTCATTAGCAAATTACGGTTAATCAGCGGTTTATTATTTTAATCGTGGGATTGATGTGGAGAGTGGAAGTTTTATGGAACTAATATTTTCCACTATAAAAATCCCTTTTGACATTTTTATACTCTTAACAACAAGACAGATGCAACTTGGGGAAATAAAACAAAACAATATGCAACTGAAACTTTTTTTTCATTTGAAACAATTGAGTTTGAGTAATTCTAGTGACCGTTTCAAATACATATCAAGATAATTGAGGATTAGAAAAGAATCCTCAACAACTTGAACCATTTTGGAGATTCCATGTAATTTTTCTTTTTAATTAAGTAAAAGTGTCTGACTGACCGAGACTCAACCGACTAATTTATCCATTAATAACATGCAAGTTTGTTTGTTTTTAACGTCAAAAATAAAGATTTATACGATTTAAGAATTAGTATTTTGAGATGAGACATTTAAAAAAAAACATATAAGAAGCTTGGAACTAAAAAAGAGCAAGACATAAGTGGTTGGCCAAAAATAGAAGAAAACATAACTGGGAAACAAGTCCTAATTAACATATGCTGAATACAGGAAAAGAAACCCGGATTTTAGGTTTTTGGATATGGTTAGACTGCTCTTTATATATATTTGGTTAGGAGAAAAGGTATGGCCTTCTCCACTATCCATTTGATGTTAATAATAAAATAGAAAACCTTCACATTTTCCTAATCAAACTATACACACACTTTTCGTTAATTTGAAATTATATTGGTCGCTTAGTAACATACTTTACTCTTAAATGGGAACTTTACTCATCGTGTAATTAACACCATTTAATCAGAAGATACTAGAGCCAGCTCATGAAATGTACACTAATGTTAATTTTGTCGGTCAATCTACACTATTGTTTATTTAAATGATATAAATAGGTAGAATATTTTTAAAAAATGAAAGGACATACTTTTCAAAAGTAACAATTAAATTAAAAGTAATACCTTAAAACTACCTAAGACACATAACTCATCAAAATGACCTTCATATACAACTTGACGACTGTAAAACTACATCTAAATACAAATTGATTTTGTCTTATAGACCAATATGTGATGATATAGTTAGATTAAATATTACTTCTCTTTTTACCAAACAGTAAAATTCAAATTTGGATTTATATAGGTAATGAGAAAGTTAATAAAGTAGAGCATTCCTCATTGTAAAATAAAGAAAACAAGTGTTGCCATAATTAATTACATGTGCCACACCCAAGCCAAAAGCTTGTGGTAGCGCCAGAATAATCTAATTCAATTAAAGTTTGTTTTGCTAAGAAAACAATGACAAGTGGCCATTACGGCCATTACCTAATTCGTGGACTGTATGAGAAACTATAGTTATACGTAATTAAAAAAAACGTAATTAAGAAGGCTTAGAAGGTTGTTACTCTTTTCTTTCTCGCGAGCATAAATGCATGTGGTTATTTTTGGTCATCATGCGTTCGTACTTAGTTAATTAGTACGTATCTCAAGGTTTCATGCCTAGAGCATTAATGGCATTACTTATTAGCGTTGAGCTCGTATAGGCAAGCTATTATTGTTATACTAATTAACAATTAGAAAACCAATTAAGAAGCTTAGAAGGTGTTACTCTTTTCTTTCCAGCATGCATCATGTATTGTTATAATCATCGTGGCTTCGTACCTTAGTTAGTTCCCAACCATCTCAAGTTCATGGTAGAGCAGTTCGCATTTATAAATTGAATTTTATTAATATATAGTTTAATGAATCCCGCTAATCTCCTATGAACAATTGTTTTCTTTAGTGGAAAAGTGGTAAGTATGATTATCCTGATTAGCACTGAGGAGAGGGTGATTAAAGGAGGAAGCAAAGTGATTAAACACACAAAAAATCACTTTATTAAGTGAATAGAGTTGGTCCAGCGATTAGTGGTAAGATACAGGTACAACTGTGACACCATTCCTTTCTTGATGTTACTCAAAACTTTCTCATTTCTGTCTAATCTCAATTTTCTTTCGTAATGTGTGCTTTCAAACATCTAGTATCAAAATCGACAATTAAAGAATCTATTGATGAAAACTATATATTAGCATTTAGCACATAAAAAAACATTTGGAAATACTGCAAGTAGTAGTAGCAATACTTTTTGTAAGATAGTTATGATGGTTTAATGTCTCCTCTAAATTGGGACTATCATCATGGCGTTACAGAAAGAAAATAAAACTAAACATCATAACATTTTCCATTTGGCCCCAGTCTTACAGTTTGAACATGGCAGATGATGAAACTGTAGAGAATACGAGAGAACTTATGAAACAATCATCCTGTTGGAAATATAGAAATCTCCAAGACACAAGATCACGCAGATTGAGAAAAACATTAGCATTAAGAAGCATAACAAGACACATTTCTTTGGTGTATACAGTTGGTTGTATCTCATCAACCTTAACCTTTTGCTTTTGATATAATCTGACGAAGAATACATCAGCCGAGAAAATCTGGAACACAAGTGCAAACATAGATGTGAAATTACATCATTACTTACTCAAGCTAATAGAAAAAACGGTTTCAGTGCCTTCAAGTAAGCTTGCGGTTCGGTTTCTCCGGTTAGTTCAAGTCAGTTAGTTTGAATTGGTCGAAATCTCGCCAAGTGAACCGAAAAAAATTGGTTCGGGATCGGTCGGTTTCAAAATTTTCTAACAAAGTTTTAGTTTTGGTTCAATTGAATAAAATTCAAAAAAAAAAATCGGTTAAGTTCAATAATTTTGGTTTGGATTTTGATTAGTTAGGTTAACCGTTTCAGGATTTTGGTTAAGATTGATATTGGTTGGTAAATTTTTATTTAGAAACCGAACTAAACGATTACCGAACCGAAAACCAATTTTTTTTTAATTGCTGAACTAAACCGAACCTTCTAACCAAACTTTTCTGTTCAATTTGGCAGGTTCGGTTTGGTTAATAACCGCCGGCCTACCTTCAAGGATTTCTTCAAACATGTGTTTTCAGGTCTCTCAAGTTCATAAGCAATAGACCCGTTGATGCCACCTGAGACTAAATTCATTACCATGAAAAACTAAGTCATAATTGGTCTCAACAAGGGACACCACCAGAAGTGTAGTCAATCGCAGAGGTCACAACTGAGTCCAAACTGTAACCAAGAACTCTCAATACTTCATATTCAGCTCAACTAAGTAAATAAGACACACAAAAGATCGAGAACTCGCATGTTCAATTCTTGATATAATCTTAACTGAGAATCTGAGACTGAGTATTGCATTTTAATCTTTGAGAAAAAGGTCGGAACATTACAAAACTGAGACTGATAAAGAACTATTCTTTTAAACAGAACAACAATATACACCAATACATGGTTGTAATGTCAGCTAATAACCTATAATAAGATACTAAAAGCTAGGCTATCTCGGACCGGAGAGTCTCACGGCTGAGAAGATAGTTCTCACTGTTACAATCCGACGGTCCAGACGACGTACCACCACCTTCACTGATCGACTTACAGAAGCTTGAGTAAAGCCTCGACCCCAAAGTGGAAGAAGAAGGTGGTTGAACCACATGAAAAACTCCTTCAAGGCATCTGAACAACTTTGCTCATCGACGGTCTCAAATGCATATCTTCTTGTATACACCAAAGAGCTGTCTTCATCGCTCTCTGAACTCTCTCATCGTTCACATCAACGTTCTTCATCTTCCCATCAACAATCTCCAAAAGCTTCCCTTCTTCCATTCATCTTGAACGCATAGGAAGGAAAGTGACACTTCTCTGATGACTCTGATGGATCATAGTTCTTTCTCCCTCCTATCAGCTCTAACAACACCATCCCATAGCTGTACACATCACTCTTCTCTGAGATCGCGTAGTTTGTGATCCATTCAGGTGCCAAGTAGCCTCTAGTCCCACGCATAGTTGTGAAGACATGGCTCTGTTCTCTAGTCATGAGCTTAGCTAGTCCAAAATCAGATACCTTGGCGTTGAAGTTATCATCTAAAAGAATGTTCTCTGGTTTAATATCACAATGGATGATCCTTGCGTCGCAATCTTCATGTAGATAAGCTAAACCTTTCGCTGTTCCGACCGCGATGTTGAACCTTGTGTCCCAATCCAACAGCATATCACCGTCTCTTCTCCTGAATATCCATTTCTCCAACGAACCTTTCGCTAAGAACTCATAACAAGAAGCCTATGAGCTCCTTCTGCGCAGAAACCTCTAAGCCGAACCAAGTGCAGATGATGAATGCTTCCAATGATACTAACTTCAGCTCTGAACTCTTTCTTGCCTTGACCATTCCTTCAAGCTTCTCACAGCTAAACGTGAACCATCAGGTAAACTCCCTTCATAACCGAACCAAACCCTCCCTGACCTAACTTGATAGAGAAGTTATTAGTCGCTGACTGAAGATCTTTAAAAGAAACCTAATAGGCATCCCTGATAGACTCTCCAGAAGTTATCTTCCTCTGAGCTATGTTCCTCATCAGCATCCAAAAGCGTTTCGTTTTGCGTTCTCCTATGAATCCGAACGCTACAGAAGATCAAAACACCGATGATGAAAACCGTCACCGAAGACAATAATCACTATATATGGAAAGTGTTCCCATGCATCTTCTCCTTTATCTCCACTCTCCCAAACCATCAGTACCACCTTGATGTAAGAGACGAAACCAAGCACTTTTAGAGCTTTTAAAGCTTCCAATCCAATCAAACAAGAAACAGTCACCAGAACTGTTCTGGAAGAACAAACCGAGACACGAACAGTTGCTGTGACAGAACTCTTACAGCTATCAAGATCGGTTTTCTTGGAGAAAGGAGAAGCAAACCCTAGAGCAAAGTATCAACTCCATCTCCAGCATTTACAAGCTCCACAGGGGACGTTGTGTCATTATCATTATCTGTTTATTACAAGGAAGAAGTGATCCCCGATTTGCAATCAGACCGAGCCTGTGACAAGCCGGACACACATCCACACACTTTACTACCAGAGCACACGTAGTAAGACCCGCAAGGCTCAGGCGTTGCGCACTGATCGCTTGGGATTTTAGTGGAGAATCAGCTGCAGAGACACCACTGTCAAGACTTGTAAAGGAGATCACCACCGTTGTTTCCCAAAAACCGCGATCCAAGTAGCGTTATCATCTTTATTATCTGAGAACACAAACAGCCATAAGAGTTCCTGTTTCTCATCAAAGAACCTCCACGAGTTCCCGAGGAGAGAGGACGAAGTGACAACACCGTCTTTGTTAATGATCTTCCCTCTGATCATCCCCCATGGACCAGTACACTTGTGGAGTCAAGGCTGTTGACAGACAAAACCATATCTCCTGACTTGATCTCGAGAGTGTAAGTCATGTTGCTTGAAGAAGAAGGGTTGCTGGTTAGCTTCATCCCTTGTTTAAAAACCCTGGTTTGTAATCAGAGTATCTGTAGGATGATCAAAGCTCTCCCAGAGGGACGTTCCATCACCTGAGACAACCACGAGGTTCCTGAGTCACGTAGCTCGATTCTCGAAGCGTTTTTGCCTGAATTATCCAACCTCCAAACCTCAGATCCTCCTCCTTGTTCTGTCCGGAGCACGACAGCTCCGTTGGTTCCGAACTGGAGCTTGTCGGAGTTTGAAACAGGGAAGCTCTGTTCGCGGACCAGATGAGTCTCGAGCTGGCTTGTGGATGATGCTGAGGGTGAAGAGAGTGACGGAGTCTGGTGTGTTATGAAACCGAAACCGAAAGCTGAGTTGTTGGGATTGAGGAAGATACCGTTGTTGTTGATGTAGTTCATCTGAGATCCTTCGAAGCCTGGAGAGATGCTGCCAGTGTAGGGTACACCGCCGTGTAGATGATCGGGGAAGAGAGAAAGACATGTTGTTAAGAAGACGATGAAGAAGCCTCCTCTCATGGCTTTTAAAAAAAAGGTTGAGACTTTTTTTTGTGTGGGGATCAAGTCAATGGATCTGAGAAGAAAAACAAAAGAGATTTCCAGAAGATGCAAAAAGACAAAATCTCAGAGAGGTGACAGGTGAAGGGTGTGCATCTGTAAATAGAAACTGATTGTTCTTAGATTCATCGCAAAAGCAAAAACCCACCGAGAAGAAGATTCGATGGTGGTGACGGAGAAATAGTCAAAACAGAGAAACAAAGAACTCGACTTCGTCTTGTTAGAAAGTTTTCAAACTTTCCGCCGGAATTGGGTCGGGCGGAACGAGAAAGAAACCCAAAGTTGAAATTGAGATTGAGATTGAAGAAGAGTTGGATTATTTTGAAGGGTTAGGAGAACTCTGTTTTTGTGTGTTCTGCCTCTCTCTCTGTGTCACATTCAATGAAGTTTGAAACAGAGAGAAAGGTTGTAAGAGAGTGTCTGAATTAAAAAGAATCTGTCTGAGCCGTTTCCTTTAAATCTGTTTCCTTTTTATCTTGTGACCGTCACAAACTATTTTGGACAGATCCGACCACTTGGGGGTGGGTCTCCTCTTTTTAACCAAACATGTTTCTTAGACTATTTCCAGACCCCTTTTGACTTTTTGACGTTTCAGAGAGAGAAGAAGAAGAAGAAGACAGATTCTTAATTGATTGTGTAATAAAAGATTGTGGATAGGGTTTGCACGGTACAGAATGCATTATGTTGGTAAAAGAAGTGCATTTTTACAGAAAGATTTGTGTAATGAAGACTGTTCTTTTGTTGTTGTTAAGTTTGTGAAATATTTTAAAAATCTATACAACACTTGAAATTGCTTAAAATTGTGTCATGTATGAAATTTGAATTTGGATCTGCAGTTTATATTTGTATTGTAGATGACGGATTGTTTCTTTCTCACTAGTTAAAAAGTTACAGCTTATATTTACGTTATTAATTAATGTGAAATCATACGAAATTCATTAGTACAACATTAAAAAATTGATCAATTTTTTTGATTTTTTAACTTAAAACTAATTAGTGATAATATATTAGCTCAAGTTTTTACATAGTTCCAATATAAGATCTTTTTCTAACAAGTACTCCTTTCGTTTTAAATTAGATGTTTGTTGTAGAGTAAAATTTTCGTTTCAAAAATAAATATCGTTTTATGATTTCAATGCAATATTTATTAACTTTATATGTTATTCTATTTTCATATGACTGAAATGTGGTTAGGTTTATAGGTAATGATGTTTTTTTGGAAAATATGTAAAACTAAATGTTTTCTTAATCTGTGTGTAAAAATATAGAACGACAAGTAAAATGAAAAGGAGAAGTACTTTTCATTAATTTGAATTATGATTATTAAATTGAATTATGACTATTTCTTTCTTTCTTCTCATTTTTACTCATGGGGAATTCAAGATGGAACCAGCCAACGTCAAAAACGTGCGGGGTTTTTCTTCGTGCGTGTACTTTGAATACACATCTAATTCGTCTTTTTCTTTACCGTAAGAAAAAGAGAACTTTGTTTTATCTTCGTCAACAAATAACACCTAACCTTACAAAGCTTCCCATGAAACCGTATTTTAAAACAGAATCACTCACAAAAACGTTTCTTACAAAGAAAAAATACCAATATGAATTGGCGTTGGAAAGGAACATAAAGAGAGACGAGACGTGGGGAAGTGTGGAAAGAAATAAGATTTGAGGTGTTTGTTTGTTTGATTGTTAACTAAACTGAGTACGGAAGCCACAGCTGTCAGTAGACCGAACTCCTCGTGTAGCTTTCTCACCTTTCATCATCATTCAATCCAATGGTCTGGTAACTCTCACAATCCCCAATCTACCCCTGGTCGATGGCAATCGACCCAAAACCAAATTACTCCTTTTTTCTCACCACCGACGTGGGTGTTTGGTTTGACTTCATGGTTACAATATTTAAAAGCCAGATTCACCAAACGTTACTGCTTTGATTCTATTCTTAATGTCAATTTTCATTAGTTAGTTTTTACAGGCTATCCTATCGATACTCCCTCTGTCCTAATATAAGATGTTTAGGTAAAACACGGTTATTAAGAAAACTCTTTTTATCTAGAAATATTATTAAAATTATAATGAAAAATTATTTAACAATTACAAAATATAACTATTAAATTTGATTGGTTACACAGTTTTTGATAAGTTAAAGTTCTAAAATATGAAACATCTTATATTTTGGACATAAAAATTGTTTCTAAACATCTTTATTATGGAACGGAGGGAGTATGTTGTAACCTCCCCCTGTAAACCAAGTCAATCTTGTGAAACTTTGACATGTAATTAGTTTTTTAATGGATAGATATACTAGAGTAGCTAGCTACATAGGACAATTCTTGATTCTACAGATCCTCAGAGGGGCAAATATAATAAGAGTAATAAAGTTTTCATTAAAACGCTACATTCATATTAATTTGCTCAAATGAAATGTAGTTGGGGGAGTTAGCTTTGGTTTTAATGATCCGCAATCATCTACTCATCCCATTCATATCCCCAACTTATAAATTATTCTGAAATGAGCTGGCGAATCAGCCAAGCTTATTATACAACATCCATAGTTTTTTCAATACTACTAATGAAATATGACAAGCATTTAATTATAAACTGATAAATTATTTGAAAAAAATATACTACTAAACAGCTATGCTAGTAATGGATCATAGTGATTCAGTTTGATGTGGCCTAAACAGTGACAGCACTATACTCCCTCCGTCCTGAAAGTAGGATTTTCTAGAATTGCACGTTTATTTAGAACATAATTATTTATGATTAACTATATTATTTATTTCTATTATGCAGTTTCCAATTAATCTTTGACCAATAAGATTTAAACAGTTTAAGTATTTTTAATTATGTTTCTTGAAAGTATACAATTCATTAACACTATTAATAAAAGTACCTTAAAATTTTAGAAAATCTTATTTGTGGACAAAAAAAACTCCCAGAAAATCTTACTTCCGGAACGGAGGGAGTAGCGTCTTAAGCAAACCTTAATGCAAACTTCCTCAAACATGCATCTCCATTACTTTTATATAATATATACAATTATGTATGTCTACTGGATATCGTACTATTGTCATCTGCATTTATTTATATATATCCATTATCAGTTTCAATATATGTCATAGCTTCATGTTCCATCTCTTCTAGAAGTCATTTATTTCCAGTTCTATAAGTTGTTTTACTTACGAGCTCTATCTTTTAATGTTTTCCTTTTCTTAGAGATTTCAATGTATATATGTGGAATTACTTTCCGCAATGATATGTTGATATATAATATATATGCATCCTATAACTTATTGCATTTAATCTATTAAATAGATAACGTCAGTATGAGTATGATAACATAACAAATTTACAATGATTTGTAAATGTTAGTAAAGATATATTACATTATGAAGTAGCTACGACTTTCTTCTTATATTTCGGTTCGTAAAGTAAGAATAATATGTGAACGACAGAGCCACTTTAAGAAAATGGAGATTAATTTGTCTTATTAATTACATAAAGTCAAAAGACCTCATGGATTCACACACATTTTATTTTGCCTTTCCACAAAACTAGATCTTATGGAATAGTATATTAGGCATTTATTAAGAATAAGATGCTTTTAAACGTTTGAATATGGTTCCGGAAATTATATTATCATTTGTTAATGCCATGCAATTAGGTGGTTTTCTAATTTCTAAGAACATAAATCTTGTTCCGTGTAGCGTCAACATAATGACATATCAGCTCGCGCCTCATCGTTGGTATATTCTGCTTTCTATAGACAGCTCATACGAAATTATATCAGCCATAAGCGTACGTATTCTAAAACATGTTTTTAATTCATCAACATGTTTGATTCCAACAATACCTCTCTTTTTTATTCTTTTCTTTTTCAAACGAAGACAATTGTGATTATCATCGATTCTTTCTAGTTTTATGTCAAAGGATGCCACTAGGAGTTGATGGTTTTTATCAGACTAAGAGTAGTCATGATATAGCAATATATGTCTTTTGTGGGTCAACATAACTTACAATTTAGTTAATTAAAAATATATAATATCAAATCAGATGACGTAAAAATTGTATGATCTGAATGGTCTCGTCCTCCTTGGTGGTTAAAAATATTTGCGGTTTTAGGTGCCTCTCGGGGTTTAAAATCACGACCGGTCGGACCAAAAGACATAGAATCGTATATGTTGTTTAAAATAAACAATAATCAACGCGTGTGCTCTCTTTCATGCCTACATATGTTTCATGTATCTAAATATCCATCATATTGTTTCACATATCATGATTTTTACAGACCGCATACAATGATACGGTATGTAGGTCATGTGCGTTAACGAAGATAAGCAAAGCATTCCTTATCTGTAAAAAATCACATAACAAATATATATAAATTTTAATCATCCATATCGGTATAACCGTTCGTCATGTCTCTTCCAAAAACCTACAAGTATCATACGACGATGATGCACGATTTGAGTATCGATCATGAAATCGTGGTTTAGCCGTCTAACGTACAACTGAGATTTCCTCTTGTCTGCGTTTTTTGTTTTTAAAACTAGTACTCATAAGATACTACTTAATTTGATCAATCTTAATGGGTCAAACGCTTAATTCTCGCAAGAAAAGTAATTAATCTAAAATCAATAAGAAGCGGTACCGGGCTTACTACTGTGTCAAACGGCATTGCAATACGTAAGTAGTCAATTTGCGTCACTACATTTAAGATTAAAGTTTTTAAAAACCACTTGGATTCAACTAGGTGAGACATTAAAACACTGGACAAGGTTAGCAATATAATAATGGACAAGGTCAGGCAATGAGAAAGAAAAGCCTCCTCAAGATCCAATGAGAAATTACTTTTGTGAGGAGATTAGTAGATTACAAAAAGCTTTAGCCGTTTTTTAATCTTACTTTGCAATCTATATTATAATAGGAGAGTTTACTCTCTCCCCTTATGCCACGTGTCTATTTCGTAATGGGCTTTTAAAAAAAAAAAAAAATTGGTTGTTGACTATGAGATTTGAACTCTTTACCTCAATGTTTATTTTGTTGAAATAACCAACTGAGCTACATGAGATTTTGTAAACTAGAAATCAAATTTTATATAATAAAATTACAGTTTCGTCTTTTCCAAGGGTGTCTATGTCAACATTAAGTGGGTTCCCACATATTTTTTTTTTTAAATCGTATGTTGCATACTAAAAGGTCGAACCTTTCACTTCAGTGTTTATTTGATTGACATAACTAACTCAGGTACAGAGATTTTTTTAAAATTGATGGCAGATTTTTACTTATTTTGAATGAGACATGGCGGTCGAGGCATTACAAGTGTATTACAGCTGGTTAGCCATCTCGATTTTAACCTGAGAGGCAACTTGAGACCTGTGTGGGGCACAACGAAGACGTTTTATTCTTTGAGAGGAGGTGAATGGAAACATTTCGAGCTGTGATATATATAAAAAGGTTAAGAGAATTGATTTAGTTACTTATGTCACAAAGTTGACTTACCTTTTCCGTCACACATCCGTTTAGAACTCCAGAGTTAAGCGTGCTTAGGTTGGTATAGTGAAATGATGAATGAACTATTGGGAAGTGATTCATGATACCATGCGAATGAATCCAAAAACACGAGGAATTGTCGGGTGGTGTTATAGGGTCAGTAAACAATGATTGGAGACTTGGAAAAATTAACGAACCGATCGTCAGATGGAATGGGATCTACGGGTTGAGATCGCGAATATGAGCAGCCCATTAACCGTGGGCGGTCGGGACGTTACATTATTATTCCATGTCAACAAGCAAATTAAAAATTTCATCCCTACATATAAATTAGAAATTTCATAAAGTAGTACGAAAGTTTTAGGGATTAAACTTCATGATCTTCAAACTATCTGATGTACATAACTTAATGTCGTAATCTTCCTAATTTTTATTTGGCTTTCTAATGAAAATTACTCTTCACTTGAAGACATAACAAAACGGAAGTGAACTCAATGGAAGTGATAACTCCAATATTGCAATACAAAAAACAAAGATTTAGATAAATACGAACAACAAAATCGTATACCACACGTAAGCTTAAAAAATGGATCCGGCCCCGCGCTTGCGCGGGGGCCTATATTTCTAGTATTTCAATGTGGAGTGCTTGGAAAATGCTGATATAAAGAAGTCTTGAGATCAAAGATTCGTATTAGGTAAAATTTTAATATTGACTAGGTCTTCCAAGCTGTCAAAAATTAGTTGAATTATGCTTCTGAAATTCAAATCGGTTAAATGGTTTTACATCAAGGGAAATATCTTTGCCTTATGTGCCAGTGCATTTTTAAAATTAAAATATATATTCGTAAAGATACAAGAGATTTGGTTGTTGAGACATTTTGATGTATCTAAGATTTTCTTCTCATTTTCGAGTCTGCATGTAGTAAACTAGTAACTGCATGAGCTTTCTTAATTAGTGTATGCTCACTCAAATTTTATTTATGTTATAGTCTAACCATAACACCAGTCACCAACGTAGCATACAACACAGACTAGATCTGTTATGAACGTTAGCATATCTGCATATGCGTGGGAATCAAATAATTTAAAGCCTGGAATGACTTTTTTTTTAGTTTTCTACCAGTTTCACTAGAATAATTAGCATATTATAAGTCTCGAATTTTTACATAGAACACAAGAGAGAAAGGCTTGGTACTGGTCACGTGTGATGCAACGAGGCATTCGGGATATTTAATATTCATATCAGGATCGGATTGGTTCCTTTCGGATAGAGAAGTTTTGAATTCATATAGGTACTTATAGAATTCTGAATCGGTTTTGGGTTGGTTTCCTTTCGAATTCGAGTCGGTTCGAATTTAAAAATTTTTGAACAATCATAAAAGAGTTTCTTTGAAAATTATAAGAACATTCTAGTTTTATTAGTGTTTGGGGTTTCGAGTCCTTTGATACATGATTGGTTTCAGTTTGGTCAGATTTATTCAGGATCCGAGTTTTTCGGATATAAGAATTTTGGACCTATATAAATACATCAGTTCCAGGATTCTTTTTTTCAAACCTAATGCAACGTGAAAAGGAAGGAGCTAAATAAAATAGTGGGATTAGTAAATGGGCTTACTCTGGGTTCAATATAAAACGAACTGGCCCATAAAAAGCCCGTATCACAAGGGTCAGCAAGAGACATCATTGTCGCCGAAAAATCTGTTGAGAAGCTAGCAAGCTCATATAACAACTTTTTCATAAGATCTTGTGATTGATAGGTGTTACGAATATCTTTCTTGTGCATCAGCTGCAAAAGTACATACGTAGTTTGATGCTATTAAAAGTTCCTAGTTTGATGATTCAAGATTAGTGAACAACAAAAACAAATAAGAAAACTACTCTGTTTACATCATTATCTCTCTCTCATTTACATCTAAAGACACCTAAAACCTACAAAGGAACTAATATAGCTGACTAAACACACATCCTCTGATACAAGACTCGCTAATCAAAACTCATTTTCTCAGCTTTCGTTGTTGTTGTTGTTGTTGCTGCTTATCTTACACGTTTTTGACTAGGAGATCTGATATCTCCAAGAGGGCTAAGCGTAGAGACAGATCACACCCACCAAATGTAATCCCATTTGTTGCATCTGGTCTGCTGCTCTTGTTGGTGACATTGTTAGAGCTTGGCAAAGAAGGAACCCTGAAGAATAGCACAAAGGGTAGCTTGAGTACTTGGAGACAGGACATCTCTCTACCCTCTTCTCTTGTGGTGATCTTAGAATGTCGCTGTGAAAGCTCATTACCGGAAGATTCTTTGGACCAAAGTTGTTCGGTTTCATGAGGTATTGTGACGACAAAATGTTGTCCAAGTTAGTTGAGTCTTGGCTAAGATAACATCTAGGGTTAATGTTCCGTTGGCTTCTTGAAGCTCTCCTTGGCGTGCAACCCAAATGCAAAGCAGCTACAGAAACAAGAAAGAACAAGACTTTGCTCATTGATCTGAGCCTAAGAAGAAGAATCCATAGAATGATAAGTATACCTTCAATACAAGGCTTAAGAAATTCCCCTGTTTCAGTGGTCTCATCGAGTCGAATTATGGTGTTAATGGCGTCGTTTGCTCGGTCCAAAAGGGTACTCATGTCCATATACTCAGCCTAGCAATGAAGTACATCAAATATAGTGAAGAACTGAACTAACTTGCACACTTTAATTACAACTTTATCTTTTAATCAAGTCCATGTACAGTGAGTGACATTAGTTCCAATGAGATGGAGCAGAACATCACAAGACTGTACCAATCTCACTGTTCATGGCCTTGATCAACAGTAAATACTGTATCAATCAAATATAGTGAAGACTGAACTACTTCTCTGTTCCACAATAACTGAACCGAGATTACTGTTGAGAAACAGTCTTTTAAATTTTCGAGATTAACTTTTTTTTTATTTGAAAGAATTAAAATGTAATAAAGAACCTCAGAATTGGCTTTGGAGTAGATGATTTCTTCAGCTCTCAAGACAACAACAGGGAGCTTCTCTTGCCATTCAGTGTTCTTCTTGGTGGATTGGCTGTGAATCTCACAAACAATCCTACCCAAACAAAGTTTCATAGAACAATTTGAGCTAAAGAAAACAGAGAAAGGACACATGCACACTTCTAGAGAGAGAGAGAAGATGACCTGAAGATCTCTTGGATGAGCAAACCTCTCATGGGTTGGTGTATGTCACTATGCCAAGCTCTTCTGATGCATTCGTACGGTCTTGGCCCTGGCCTCGGCATCTTCTCTTTCAGCACTTTCTCTTTGGTTAAGTTCCTGTGAGAGAGAGAGAGAGAGAAAAGACAAAAGTGAGATTGTTTTGCTTCCCCTCCTTTCACTACTCAACTCAATAATAGCAGTGTGGGAGAGAGAGGGAGTCTTGTCAGTTGGTCCGGTCCGGTTCGTTTCGGTTTACTCTGCTTTTATGATTTTCATGGCCCGGCCTACCATCTATAGTCTATAGAGACTCTATACTCTATAGGGTTGCAGTCCAATAAATTTTTATAGATTGTCCCTTTCCACAATAATAGTATACTGGTACATTCACCAAAATTAATATGCTAGTAACTAAAGGTGGTTGCTTTACCTCATACACGATTCCAAATCCGATCAAAACAAACCTAAATTGAAATTTAAATCTAAAAAATAAAATATCGAATGAGTAATAAATTAAAGAAAATTGAATATCTAAACTCGAACGGATTATAACGAATTTCGAACGGATAATATCTAAAAATAAATGAATTTATATATATATTTAACCATATATTTTTAGTTAAATTTTTTCATTTTATTCAAACCATTATTATTAATGTTGAACATAGTTTAAGACTATATAATATATATATATATATATATATAGAGTTGCGGACTAAATAATTAACTATTTACTTAAAAAATTAAAATTTAGGTTAAACTTCTTTTTTCATTCTTTAACAAAAGTTACATTCACAATCTCATAATAACAATTAAATTAATGTTTTTTTATTTTCAAACTTATTAATCGTTCAACCTATTAAAATTAGAAAGAAAAAAGTTTAGTTGTAATTTTTAAGTATAAAAAACTTTAGTAATGGAAAATTTGATTTTTTCTTTAAAATCTTAAATATTCGAACTCGATCTGAAATAACCGATTCCGAAACTTAAAAATATCCCAAACCTGATCCGATATGTTAAAATATTTGCAAAAATTATAGATCGCTATATCAAAATACCCAAAAATCTTAAATAACCAATATGAATCTAAACGGATATACAAATGTCCATACCTACTAGTAACCAAACATTTTAACATATCTTAGTTACAAATAATGATATACATTTGCACTAATACTTAAATGTAAGCCTTTATTTCATCTGTGTTATTGGGAAGACTAAAACATTAGATGCCCAAAACGATTTAATTCACTATGATATTGCGGTTGAGATTCTTATACTATTGTAAGACAATTTACGTCTTTATGGAAATATAATCCTAACACATCGTTTTCATTCTTGATTATGATGCAACGCAATACCATTTTGAAGCTTTCACTATAACTACTTTCTCAAGGAAAAAGAAACAAAACTAAAAGAGTAAGCAGTACATATCCATAAAGAAACATTACAAGTTTAATTGTTTGGTTGAAGTAAAAAAAGAGCATAGCTTTCGTACCACCTCGAACCTTTCGCTATAGTTTTAATCTCTGACACTGAAACAACTCACGATGACGACAAAAGATATAAAAATGTGTGAATTTGACAACCACAAAACAAAATATAAATAAAGCTCTGATATTATTCACTGAAGACCCAAACTGAAACCACTCAGGTCGCCGTTATTGGAAGCAAGGCCCAACGAAGTCAGATTTAGAGGCCCAAATATGATGCATGCTGGGCACGTGGATACTCGTATCCAGCAAAGCTTCTGTTGCGTTCGAGATGAAAAACGTTTCTCCTAATAAACGGATCGATTACGAAAATCCATGCAGTCAGTGAATGTTTATTGCAGTTTCTTAACAGAAATTTTTAACTTTTTTAAAAGATGTTTTTTAATTTTTAACTCAGAAAACTTAAGAACTATCTCTTAAATAAGAGACTTAAAAACCGTCTCTTAACCAAATTTTTTTTAAAAACCAAAAAAAACAAAAATCAAATTATATTAATAATTCTACTTTAAAAAATCGAGGATAAATATGGTCTCACGTGAGTTCATTTAGAGAGTACTAACCAACGGTTTCTACCGTGCCACGTGCAACACTATGAATATAATCGAATGTGTATTAACTCTTTTAATGTTGCCTTTAACCCTAATCAACGAATAATCTCGTATACAACCACTTTAAGATTATATAGCAAACTGACAAGTACAAGTACAAGTACAAAGAACAATCATATAGTCGACCAAACATAACTACATATTCTATTTTCAGAACAAATTAAGATAATTTTAGTGGTAAACGAAAAACTAAGAGCGTTATGTAAAAGCATACTCCATTCATTTTATTTTTAAATATCGTTTTAAATTTATTTACACAAATTATTTTATCTATCTTTATATAACAAATCATTATCTATATATCTAATCATATTTCACTAAATAAAAAAAAATTATAAATTTATATTAAAATTTTACAACAACACTTATTTTGTAATAAAATATTTTCTATAGAGCCACACTTGATATAGAATGGAGTTAGTATTCAATGAGAGATTCAAAAACAATAATATTATTTCTTTATATAGTTTTGTAAATTCTAAATATGAAAATGCGTTGAATAGAATTGAATATTTACTTAATTTATACTCAGAACTAAATATATTATTTCTTAATCTAAGATATACTGATGAAAAATAAAATAAAAATCACTGATGTACATAGTATCTTCCTCTTACGATTTGATCTCTCTACATAATGAAAGTAGCGGCTGGTTTAATTCTCCGACAAGAGATATGTCTGTCTCCGACGTTGTTTACTCTCTTCTGCGTTTTATTCCTCTGTCTTCCAGTCGCCGTCATCTTCACAGTCCAGCGAGAAATCACCGCCGTAGTTTCGCCGGAGTTTGGTTTCCGCTCACTCTCCCTCTTCTCTCTCTACTCACGAAACGTACACGACGCTTCTTCTTCTCCTTCTCGGGTGGTTCGTTTTCCGTCACGCCGATTCCCAAGACGACGAACTGCTTCTCCGTCTCGCTTCCCGGTTAACCCGAACCAGCCTTCTCCCGGGTCGACCCGGAAGCTAGCTTTTATGTATCTAACGACGGCGCCTCTTCCGTTCGCGCCTCTGTGGGAAACGTTCTTTAACGGAAGCTCCAAGGAACTGTACAACGTCTACGTTCACGCGGATCCGACCCGAGAGTACGACCCGCCGTTCTCGGGTATATTCGAGAATCGAGTCATTCACTCGAAGCCCTCGGAACGGAACACACCCACTCTCGCTGCAGTGGCGCGTCGGCTAATAGCTCACGCGCTTATACACGATCCGCAGAACTACATGTTCGCTCTCTTCTCGCCTTCTTGCGTACCCATACGCTCATTCGACTTTACTTACAAGACTTTGGTCACGTCTCGCAGGAGCTTCATCGAGATACTCAAAGACGAGCCGTTGCAGTTCGATAGATGGGCCGCGCGGGCCCATCGCGATGCTTCCGGAGGTGAGGTTTGATGATTTTCGGATCGGGTCTCAGTTTTGGTTTCTGAAAGGAGGCACGCGCATGTGTGGCGCGTGATAGACGTATCTGGGAGAAGTTTAACATGACGTGTTTGTCGGAAGGCTCGTGTTTTCCTGAAGAGAATTACTTTCCGACACTTCTTAATATGAGGGACCGCGTGGGTGTGTACCAGCTACGCTTACTCACGTGGACTGGACCGTGAATGAGGGAGGCCACCCGAGGATGTACGAGGCGGAGGAAGTGGTACCTGAGCTGATCTTGCGGTTGAGGAATACTAGACCGAGGTACGGTGAAGATGGTATCAACGGTTCGGATTGGTCGGTGATTGAGAGGAGTGATCCGTTTCTGTTCGCTAGGAAGTTTTCTCCCGAGGCTCTTGGGCCTTTGATGGGTATGGCTAGAACTGTGTTGTTCAATGACTCTGCCTGTGGTGCGTGAATGGTTCTCTGGTGGCGTTGTTGTAAATGTTGTAGTTTTAGTTTTACTTTTGTTAACACAGTAGAACAAATAATTGTAATTTAGTGGTAGTGGAAAAAACCTAGTCTATCATTATCCTTTCAAGGTGTGTGAGTCAAACTTCAGTCTCATGCTGATAAATTTGCAACTGAAATTAAGAATCAGCAAATCAATTCACCTCACAATCACTCACTAGAGTAATGGAAAGAAATGAGTACATACATATATACTTTTGTCTGAGTTCCTCAAAATCTTGGGCTGACCTGAGAACGTGTCAGATGAAGACTAAGCAATTCACTAACTTTTAAACTCGAGTTCAACAAATCTTACACGTGAGAGAATCAAATCCACGAATGATGTAATGGATGAGTGCATGAAGCTTGCTTCTTCTGTTATATGGAGCAAGTGGTAATGAAAGTATCCATGTTTAGAACACAGCTATGTCCAAGTGTTTGCTAATTTGTTGATCTAGTGGCTTTAGTTGCTGGTTTGTTTTAGTATTCATATTATATTTATTTCTGGTTTCATCACCAATTAAAAGAGTGATTTTTAACAGGAAAACTACTACACAAGGGAATATGAAGGCTGCACACAACTTGTTTTGATTACAAGCGAAAGATCAACAGCGATAAACAAGTTTAGTCATCTGTGATAACTACTAAAACAGATTATCAAACAAAACAGAAAGATAATTACATTTACCACTCGCTACTCGCTAGCTTCACCCAACTCAATCCAAACGGGCAAAGATAACCAGGCAATCCCAGAAGAATAAATGTTTTACAATATGCATAACAATTCAGAAAAAAAAGTTTAAATGACATTATTAATCAAACTCAAAGAGAAAAAAGTCTCACAGTTCAAGCAGACTCATAACCGGTAAGAATACACGAAGCAACCGGATTATAACACAAGAATATGAGGTATTGGTCGGAAAATATATATATTTATGTAAAGAAAAGAACAAAGCCAAATGAATCAGTAAGGGTTGTTGTAGTAATACCCATCGGTGGCTGTCCCATCCGTTACCGGTGCATCCATAAGGCATTTCCGTTGGGGCAGGACTCATCTTAGCCAAACTAGCTTGACCTCTCATTCCTTCTTGCTGATACTGCTGCCATAACTGCTGCTCCTGAGTCAATAGATACTGCTTTTTGTCCATCTCAGCCATTTGCACATACGAAGGAGGTGGGACGTTAGTGAAGCCGCGAAAGGGTCTTGGTTCCTTTCTGAACGGTTCCATCAGGTGCAGGGAGTGCTAATATGTGGCTGTTGGTCTTACTCGGTAAAGGAGTGCTACGCTGCTTGAACTTCCACCGGTTAGCTCCGAGGTGCTAACATGTTGTCTAACAGCTCCTTGATCGTACATACCATTGAGCAACAAGGGGTCTAAGCACCGCCCATTGCGGCTTTCTGATTCTCAAGATTGCTAGCTGTCTCGACCAAGGCAAGTTCCCAATCCGCCTTACCTTGTTTCAGCTGCTGGAATTTGCAAGCTGATGTCACCTCGCTGTTGTCAGAGGAGAAAGCTTCCCATTTTCCGTTACTACTGCAGGACAGCAAAAAGAGCAAGAGCAAACTTGTTGCCTTGGTCATCAGCACTAACACCATCCTCCCTCAGGTCAACTAGATCATTGGTTACTTGCGGTTGCTGCGGTACCGGCTCAGGCTTGGGAGGAGGTGGAGTGGTGGAGGAGTGTAGTTCTCTGAGGAGGAAGCGCTTTGATCTCATTCATATCACTGGCTCCTCACAGGAGCAGGAGGAGGAGCTTCTTCTCCTTCCTCTCAGGACTCTTACCCCTCTTAGCTCTATCCTCCAAAACCTCTTCAAGCGTCTCCAACAACTTACTAGTGATCCTCTGAACCTCAGGATACTCAGACGACCTCGCCCACACCAGTGTCTTTCACCATGGTAAAACGCAATGAGCTCATCAATCTGTTTAGCCGCACTAGCATAAGCATCAAAGGCCTTAACACAATCCCGTATACTCCATCTCGAAAACTTGTCAAGCAGAACAGCCAAAACCTCACAGATATCAGCATAAAGCCTGAAACTTCTTTCACAATTGGGTACATAGCACCAATATCATCCTGCTGCTTTTAGCTAAACCGGTAGGTCGAGAAGACAAGAACCGATCAAGCAGCTCTGCAAGTGACCCATCTTTGCAAAAATCTTCTCTGGTGGCATATCTCTCAACGGGTAACATTTTCTTCTCATCTCTTCCTCACCAATCTCACTCATATCACCAAAAGACCGAGACTCTTAGCATACCATAACCACTCTCATATCATAACTCTCGGAGAGGCGGAGGAGAACGAAAATCATCCTCAAGTCACCATTACTCTGGTGACTACTACTACTCCCACCACCGTTTTTCCCTTTCCTCTCAAACAAAGCCAACTCAAGCCTCTGGTCCAAGTAACTAGCATACGTCCTAACGAAAGCAGAGTGTCCAGGAGCTAGAATGAGCCTCATCTCGAATCAGACATGTTCAGAATCCTCGTACCTCGTCTGTCGCGTAAGGATCTCCTCCTGGAAAAGCGGGTCACCATCGTTGAGGAGACGTGGCTAGCATCAGAGCCTTGAGAGCCACGATCCAGTCCCTCGTCTTCTAAGGCGAGAGACGGAAGTGACGCAGCGTGGACGTAGCCGCGAGAGAGTGACGTAGGCTAAGGATCTACGGATGTACTTCTTGTCGACTGATGTCGTCGTGCTTGTGCTTTGACGATCGCGACTTCCAGATCTGGAGCTATGTTGCTAGCTACTTCGCGATGCTGATGCTGGTTTGGTCCTTCACAACCGATCGCTTTGCGTATACTCAACGCCATGGTTTTGAGAGTCAATCTTCAAAAAAAATCACAATCGAACAAAACAGAGTTAAAAAACAGAGAAGTCGTTGAGAGATTGGAGGAGATTCGAGTTTATCAGCGAAAGATCGTACTTGGAAGGAAATATTCTTAGAAAATAATACTTTCGCTAGATCTGAGGGAGAGAGAGATTAGTTAGGTAGAAGATAGACGTTGTGTTGTTTCGGTGTGTCTTCTGGCGAGGAGACGGGATCTGAGATCTATGAGAAGGTGAAGAAGATCTCAAATACGACTTGTTGTTGGCGGTGACAGATCCATCGAACGAGTCAAATGAAGTGGCTTTAAGAGAGACAAGAGAGAGAGGAGGATTTGGGGATTTTAAAGAGATGTTCGAGTCTAGGATGACGTGAGAGTTGATGATAGCGTTGATTTAAAGGAGATGCGGTAGTTTTGTGACCGGAACTAGGGAGCGTTTTGTGTTTAGACTCTGGTCTGAAGACTGTTGATGATATTTTTATTTTGTGAAAAGCATGTCAACGTTTTGTTGGAGTTATTTTATAAATGTTTACAGCTGTTTTTATAGTTTTTGTTTACTAGGTGATTATCATTATATTTCTAAAATTTAGTATTTATTTAATTTGATCAGATTTTATTTTGTTTTCTAAATTCTACACAACATTTAGACACAAAAACTCTTTACTAGTTATCTTTATACACTAAATTATTAAATAATTGTGACAACATGAGACATTTCTTAAAATATGCTCAGTAAGTTTTTAACTTTGAAATATCATAATAAATTGAGAAAAATATTGTCATTTAACGAACTTATTATGAAGTTCTCATGAAATATTCATAAACATGTTATTTTATGAATGGCACAACTTGAGTAGTTGCATTACTAATTTATAATAAAATATTGTATTATGTAAAAAAAATCAAGAATGAAGATGTCATAGATGGAGATCAATATGTTATTTTGAAAAAAACAAAGTTCATTTCTTCTCTGTT